>VYXB01004877.1:1259157-1313670 GCA_013397135.1 Pachyramphus minor
AAAAAAAGGTGTAAAATAATCTAAACATGATCAGTGCATTTTTGAGCTGATGGAAGAGTAAAGACTGCCTTGTTTCTCACAACTGAAATGATCACTGCCTCAAATGGGACAGGAAAAGGGGGAAACTCACTCACCTTTCTTTTTCAGGCATACCCCAGAGCAACCAATAATGAAGACAGTATCAATGTACTCTGACTGTTTCTAACTAGTGCCTGACAGCAATCTGCTATTCAGAAAGTTGAAGTGCCACCCACAGCCTGATGACCAGCTACTCTCCTAGACCCCAAGTAAGGTCAAGATTCTGCTCAAGGCATGAAGAAATCGCCTCAACAACACTGATGCACAATTCTCTCTCCAGTGATGAATAGTAAACAGACATCTGTGCCCATACTCCTAGACTTCCCTACAGCATTTAGCATTGTGGATCAGAGAGATGGCAAGGATCCAAAGAACTGTACTGAAGTCATTTAAGTCCTTTCTGAAGGCACATACAGAAAGTGAGGATGCAAAAAGCAATCTCAGCAGTGCAAACCTCCCCTCAGAGGACTGCCAAAGACACAATCTCTCCATTTGTATTCAAAACAATATAGACTCAAGCAACAACAAACAAATGGCATTGAAGTCAAAGTGGTACTTATCTCATGGAAGCATAAAGACATCCCAAACCCCAATTTTGTAGTGTTTAGCTGAAATCAGAACTAGAAACTGAACCTGAACCCAGGCTTAGGCAAAGATGAAATGCTGAAGAATATGCAAACGGCAGCCCTACAACTGAGGGCAAATTTCAGCCACAGGCACTGCTGCTTAGCCAATACAGTTCACAATTTCTGCATTCCTCATGATTTCTTATTCTCAGAGGGGACTACTTTGAAGGGATCTTTCTAGTTCTCTTACCCTCATCACTTAGCAATATACTGTATTTTCTATAAATCACTTAAAGCCAGTCTAATTTCAGACAAGGTGAGAAACTTTCCAGGAAGACCACCACTACCAGAAAAGTCAGCAGTTACTGAATTAGACAATGAAAATTATTATTAAACTTAACATCCCTCAGGTTTTGAACCTTATGTGGATGTCTTACCTGGTGCTATCAAGTGAGAATTCAAGATTATTGATCTACTGGACTTTTAATCATTACAAGGTGATTCGCTTTTCCATTGAGCCATGAACCTGATACCAGACTCCCAAAAAGCAAATAAGAAGTTAAACAGAAGTTTAGAATATAAGTCTAACAGACGATGGCAAATTTCCATCCAGATTTGAATTTCATAGTTCAGAACAGTCTCTTCTGCAAACCAAGATCTAGAATGTGAATCACGTACTTATTCTCATTTAGAACATCTACAAAGAACAAAGCAAATGAAATATCTCTTGGGATCTTGAGCAAAAAAAATGTTGAAAGGCTCAGCTTCAGCTCAGAAGTCTGTTATCGCATGTGCTACGTTATATATAAACACTGAATGCTTTGGCAAATTCATTTTTCTGCAATGAATTATGGATGAATTGCTCTAAACCCCTTCTCCCTCCCTCTGCTAAGGGCAGTCAACAGTGTGCTCTCAGACTGATAAGTCATCCAGATCATCATCCGTGGGTCTCAGTCACACACGCAGCTGCATTAGTCACATCACTCGATCACCTCCACGAGTTGGTTTTTTGTTCACAGTGAGCAAATTGCCCGACAGTAAACTTTTCGGCAACAATGACTAATATTACATCTTTTGCTGTTAATCCTTCTCATGAAGCTTTTCTGATCTGTCACAAATGTAAACCCTCATTAAGATTCATATAGCTTTTTTTTTTGTTGTTTTGTTTCTGTGTATATTACCACAAGGGAAACTCTAAGTCATTTCTCTCACACTGATCCTTTGAGATCCTGTGGCTGCTGCTGATCTGTATTAATTGCTACTGAGAATTCAAAATCTGCATCTTCAAAACAGGCCAGAATAGCTCCCTTCATCATTATGTCAACTGCAGCACCATTTTATCACAGAAACCCTGAGCACAATGAGGCTGGAGCCTTCTGTGAGTTCAGACGAAGAAATCATTTCTGGTGAATTACATTTACCCAACAATTTAGGGCTTTTTCCTTAAGACAGCAATTTCAAGAAGTACTTCACTCTTTCCAGGTTCTTCTAAGTATATTTGAACTCACGACAGGTTGGCAATCTAGAACATAGAAGTTTTTCTTTGTATATTTAATTCATTAGGCTCACAGTTTCTTCTTCTCTGAAACAGTCTTTTCATTAAGTAATCATCATCTAAATTTGGCCCAAACCTGCACATTCAAAAGTAGATATGCAACAGGCATACTCAAGTATTGAGGACAAGTTCACTGGGATTAAACAGAACAAGCACAAAAATTTAAGAACGAGAGAAATAAAAGGATCTCTAGACTCTCATATCTGAAAACTCACTACTTCAGGGAAGTAGACGCACACTGAAAAACATTTAAAAACTGCCAAAACTGTTGGAAAATATTCAGTCTACATATATATACACAAAAAAAAATATGTACAAAAAAGTTTCATCCTAGACGTATCTGAAATCCACCTCAGAACATTTCAGTATGTGTGCATTTACTGAAACACTAATCAGAAAAATAACGGGTTTGCCTTAAAATTCTTTCTTGAGCATATCACTGCTTTATCAAATCCAGTGGTGTGACTTTCCTGTTAAAGTCTGCTTTATTAGCTCAAGGGCACTAACAACAGTCTTCCCACAACAACTTAAATAATAACAAGGTATCACTCATAGGNCGAGAGAAATAAAAGGATCTCTAGACTCTCATATCTGAAAACTCACTACTTCAGGGAAGTAGAGGCACACTGAAAAACATTAAAAAACTGCCAAAACTCTTGGAAAATATTCAGTCTACATGAATATACAAAAAAAAATCCATGTACAAAAAAGTTTCATCCTAGACGTATCTGAAATCCACCTCAGAACATTTCAGTATGTGTGCATTTACTGAAACACTAATCAGAAAAATAACGGGTTTGCCTTAAAATTCTTTCTTGAGCATATCACTGCTTTATCAAATCCAGTGGTGTGACTTTCCTGTTAAAGTCTGCTTTATTAGCTCAAGGGCACTAACAACAGTCTTCCCACAACAACTTAAATAATAACAAGGTATCACTCATAGGTACAAATCTGAAAGACAGGCTTTTCCAACTGTTGGCATTTCCAGTGAGAGAAATCATTGCTTCCCCACAGCTGGTGCTGTGGGAAAGAAGTGAGAGAGACCAACGCATTGTTTAAATATAAAGTAAGGATCCAGAAGCCATGGAGGTATTATGGTCAAACAGTCAAAGGCTGAGGAAACAAGAGTTGGCAAAAAATTTAAAAAGCTAAGGAAACAAACCCCACTGATGTGACCAATAAGACCTCATAGAGACGTTAACTAAAAATCTATTTTCACAGATTCTGATAAAATGTTGATCAAATTTGAGCTCCAAAAGACTGGTATCTACATTCAATAAAAAACCAGCTTACTATGTATAGTAGCTGTCAACTTCGGACACTGATTGAAATATCTTTAAACCAGTAATGCAGTTTTATTTTCATTTTTATATAAATTATCTACAGATCAAAAATGCTTAAAAAGGAAACCTTGAAGAACTGTAAACTAAAAAAGTTGGGTGTTTTCCCCCCACTACACTGGAAAGTATTTAATATCCCAGAGCATGTGACTTCTGTGAAACACGGATTCACCAAACATTTGGGCAAGCACCAAAAGGTAGCTTTTAGGGTTCAAATGAGAATATACTTAAGTGCATTTTGCAGATTTTGATAGAAACTGGATTGCCAAAGAAGCTTATCAAACCTAATAGCCTAAAACAGGAAATACTAAATACCTGATTTTATATATCATTTTATATTTATCACCAAATTTCAAGCCATGAGATAAATTGTAGAGAATTGTATCTACAGCACGATGTAGGTGAAAAAACATACACCTCTAAAGTGGCAAAATTAGAAAGTTTGACCAATAATTCAAAAATCCAGCAAAAAGAATTTTCTGTTCAAGTCAAAAAAGGAAGGTGAAAAATTAGTATACACAATTGGGAAAAACTCAAAAGTAAGATCAATGGCAAGGTTTAGAAGCTGTATTTGGCTGAACATCAAATCTTGCTTAGCCTCTGAAGTCCATAAGTATTTTACAAAGAGAAACAAAATCCTAAAATCTTCCCCTTCTTACACTACACCAGTAAGCAAAGACATATGCCAGGTCCAGGTGCACAGTGCAAGCATCTGCAGTGTTTCTAAGACGATAGTGCACATCAATAATGTATTTAAGACACAAGCCAGAGAGAAATCAATGGCCTAGATCCAATTCTGGGAGCAGATTGCAACAGCCATGCTCCATCTTTGAATTACAAGAGGGGGTCTTGCATAAAGCATTTAAAGGTGGCATCTCAGTGTTATAGGCCTTGCATTCATGCTAAAATGCAAAAAAAAAAAAAAAATAAATCTAGTTTGTAAGTGGTACAAAGATTCTGAATGTAGTTTGGTAGGTGGCATCTAGGTCTGCACCTCAACATTTTATGGACAGATAAGAGAACAGCCTGTATCTCAGAAGGAGAAAACCTAAACAATTTTAGTGCATATTGCAGTCACTGTCAAGCTGGCAGAAAAACAAAAAATATTGTTTCAGTCTAACCCCATTTATCATTATTTTAAAATAATGTCAAGGAGCTCTCTAAAACTCCTCTGTCATACGTCATCTATAGCCTACAAGGATTCAGGTGAAAAACTAAACAAAACAATAAACAAACAAAAATCCCCCAAAACACTCAGACAAACTTTTTTGGGAGCTGAAAGACTGAAAGTAACACTATATATCAATACACGAAAACTTCAGAGATGTTATTGTAAAAACCAACACTCAAATAACTCTTTATTTACTGAAAAAAAGCCCTCTTTAAAGCAGTATTTCACATTGCTTCATCTAGAAATGCATTTTTTACTGGGATTTTCAGGTTTTTCCTCTATCTCTTCATTCCCAGGATTCAAATCCTCATTAGTGTGGGACAAGTTCAATTCAGCTACTTTTCTCTCTTTCAGTAGCAGGGCTAGTCTCACCCCTGCCCACTACTCACTTAAGAACATCAGCTCAGACCTCTCCCTACCCAGCAGCCTCCAGTGTCTTAACCATGAAGTACAAATTACCCACAATGACTAAGTGTGCTCCAGCCCTTCATTTAATGTCCTTTTTCACTGTCCTTGTGTGGCATTAGCCACTCACATTTGGATATGAAACAACATTTCCAACACGTCAACAGCTACAGCAGCTCATACATACAACACTCGAGGTCCATCACCAGCCTTCAGGGTGTTTCCATCAAATGATTTCACACTGGGAGTGCTGCTTTTCTAAGCTCACTCAGAGATGCATATCCAGAAAATACTTCTGATATGCTGAACCTATCCATTGCCTGTGCCAAAGCCACATACACACATGGAGTTATAGGGTAGTAGTAAAGTTTATGCATATATCAGGATCTGTCTGCTCCGTTCGTTTCTAGCTCCTCAGATTGCTATCTGAGAAAGAATAGGAGGGTCTGGAAAACAAGAGGAATTTTCCACCTTTCTTTAGGTTCCATGTTCTTTTGGTGTGTACCAGCAATCTGGAATGACTACGACAGCACAAAGCTAACATGCACTTTAGGCTTCTCCCTAAAATGTTATCACGTCCCACCCAAAAAGTAAGTCTAATTAGAAAACTGATTTAAAAATCAATGTGGTATCGAGCTACTAAATAGCCTTTAACCATAATTTCTCAGAGAGAAAAGAGAAACAGACCATGGAAGTCAGTATATTACTGAAAGTCACATGGTATTTATCTCTCACCAATATTCACCTCTTCCTTTCTCAAAAAACATATTCTTAAAAGAATGCAGCCCTTTTGATACACATTAGCACTGCTGAAGCCTGTCTACAGCAAACCCAAAAACGAAGTCAGGTTAACACAAGCATTTAGATCTGTTGCAAAAATCTCAAGAGCATTCCATTAGAAGAACCCCAGAGGTGTCCCAGCCTCTGGAGCTGGGGTGTCATGTCTTCTGGAACACATACCAGTCTCTGGTCTGATTTTTCTGATGATTTCCCTTCTGCACAGGTTAGCTGTCTGGGCTGCTAAATGAGATCACTAGCTCAGCTGCTTTCTTACAGCTTTAGTATTGTTTGTAAGGCGATGAGATTGGAAATTAGATCCATATTTTTATCTTTGCAATCTCCTTTTGGTAAGGCCATAATACTATATGTATTACAGAGAAACAACACTGCTAATGCCATGTTAAACTGAAAACCAAACAAGAACCCTTCCACTCAAAATCCCCAGCTTGATCTCTTCCAGAAATAACATCAGAATTCTGTTATTGCACAAGACTACAAGAGGAAGTTTTACATGATCAAGCAAAAGACAGGGGATCAGGTTGTCTGTTCTTAGCACCAGGACAATCCTCCTACGTGGGCTTTGAAAAGCTCTTCCATAGTTCCATCAACAAAACGGGAAAAGATTTTTCCTACTTCTACAGTGTGGCTGCATCACTTCATCCACTATTTACAGTTTTTGGATGGAGGTGCCTACTAAAGAAACCCCAAAAGTAGGGTTTGGAAAGGGCAGGTGCAATACAACACAAAGCTCATCCAGACATGCAGTCTTGGGACAGTTCACATCTTTGGGGATGTTCAAACTGCACTAAGAACACTGCACATACTCTAAGCTAACTCCAAACCTTAAGAGTAAACACTGCCCCTATATAAATTCTAAATACTGTCTTACTTATTTACTTACTGACATCTTGAGTTTAAATTTACCAATCATCTTGACATACTGTTGCTAACTGTCATAATTATTTTTTTCTCTTGCTCCTTTTTGAGAAAATAAAATTATTCTATGATAGGGCATGATTCTTTGAGTGAATTTCAACACAGAATATCCACAAAGAATTCCCCTTGCCTCTCTGGTAATTCACTTGTGTCACACAAGAGGAGAGTTAGGATCAACTTCCGAGTTTTCTCTTTAGCTGGCCATAACAAACCTTACAAACAGAATACTCCAACTGGCAGAAATAGAGACTGAGTTCTGTTAGCATTGTCCTCCTTTTGGAATTTGGGTTCTACTACAGCTCCCAAGATGGATCTCCTCCCCACACATTAGGAGGTTTATACCCACATACAACTGCATTGTGACAAAGATGGAGGGAAGCCTGTTAGATGGGCAGACGAGAAAGACTTGATTGAATAAAACACAGAGAAAAGCATCTCTTATACAATGAAGTAATTTTTCCTAATGTTTTAAATAAATGCTGCTTTTCATTCCTCCCAAACTGCATTTATAGTATAATTATATGATTGCTGGGGGCTTCATATAGCTGAATTATAGGGTGTCTCTTCTGCATTTAGTTTGTGAAAGAGTCTCTCCGCTTCCCTTCATATCTCTAACCACCGACAAGGATACTCTCAAGGCATTCTATAATTCAATTACAGCTCTCCTCTGAGAAACATATAATTTTATAGAAAGATTTAAGCCATCATGTATCCTTTTTTTTCCTGTTATGAAAGCATTTGTCTAAAGTCTGGTATTAAATTTAAATAGGTCTGAAACAATCTTAACCCAACAGTTTTCAACTGTGCCATCTGACAGTTGTCAGGCTGGCACAACCCTCCAAGCTTCCTTTTATATTCAAGTGCTATATGGGCTAAGAACGTGTTGCACAGAGAACACCACACAGGTTGTGTGCAAACCTATATATGTGCTCACCTCAATGTATATGAAGCAACATTGTACATAAATAGACACACAGATTCAATGGAATTCAACTGTAACATCACATTCTCATGTATGTATCTTCAAGCTGTACTGGATGTGATATGCTAACTAGAATACAAGACAAGTGTCTGAGCTAATTAATAAATGGCATTATGGTATCAAAACCGCTTCCCCATCACACAGGTTTTTTCCAGGCACAGAAATACTGGTTTGTAACAAATCACAAAGTGTTATATATGGGGTTTTTTTTCTCCTAAAGAGTGATATGAATGGCGACTATAGTGAAAAACTAAAGTAATACTCAATGAAAAATTCCCACTCAACACATGCTTCACAGCAAAGCCTAACTCGTGAAAGTAACTACCTCAAACATGCTACAGACAGCCTGTATTTGTATCCTAACAGAAAGGGAAAACCTTGCAAATAGCAGAAGGTCCACAATCACTGCGCAGCTCACAGGTATAACAAGCCCTACAATTAAAGAGGTAGATGAAAAATGGGTTCAGTTTTGCAAATCTTAACCAAGTTCATTTCCATACTCTGTTAGTTCTATCATTCCACTGAAGTTAAATTTTTTTTATCTTCTATTTTAAATCCACTGTAGGGATTAAACAAAAAATTAATTTATTTAAATCAAGTTTGTTTTACTCTTTAAGGATTCTAATCTAGTCTTATTTTTCTAAAAACCAATATTTATTATGCAACATGTATTTCCTATTATCAATATCATGTGGGGCACAAAGCATTATTAGAAGAATACAACATTTGAAGCTTGATCTTCAGCTTGATCAAATATAATCGGATGGAGAACTGAGTAAATTGTAAAGAAAAATAATGCAAGTATCTCATAAATGCACATAATTGCGAGAGGAAGAAAAAGAACTAAGAAATCTGGTCACAGCTCTGAAATGCTTTGGTAGCAATGAGTTTAATCTCCTGAACAGAGGCACGTGAGTTTGTTCACCCTGGTGTAACTGGGGCTTTCCAATGTCAGAGACCACCCATAATAGGCACCTGGACTGCTTTTATAAGGCTACCAGCAACAGCTTTTCCAAATGCCTGAGTTTGAAGAGAAACTGGCTTTGTTCTCAGTATATTCGCCAGGAACTTTACTATCCTGAGGCACTTAGACATGTCTAAAAAACCACAGATGTGGAAGGAACAATACTTTTTGTAGCCAACGTGTGGCACAACACAATGAACATAACGCCCAATTCCAAACCCAGGGAAGTAACATTTAGACTTCTTGACAACATACTCTTGGTCAAGTCTTTTCTGATCTAGAATTTTGTAGTTATTTTAACCATGAGGCTGGAAAGCAAGAATTTTCACTGATAATACATACTTCTTGGTTTATATATAACAAAAAATACCTTTGTGTATTTAAGTCATCACTTGTGGTTTTTCAGATGCCACCTGAAATGCATTCTGAAAGCGTCCCTGGGGCACAGAACTCCAGCTGTACCATGCAAGGAAAACAGGCCCTGTACATTTTCAAGTCATCTTTACTTGAATTTATTTTAGTGTTTTTGAAATTTGCAGCCTCAAAGCAATCTCTGACTCATCTCTTTCTTCAGCAAAATCAAAACAAGCCATCAGAATAACTCAACTGCACCATGGCAGTTATTTTCTATTTCCCAGTATTTCAAGCATGACTGGATGGCAGCCAGTGCCAAATGCTGATTTTCGTAAGGGTAACCAGCAGCTACCTAGGGAAGGGAAGAAAGTTGCCGGTTGACATATCATATTTCATCTATCATAATTTGTCAGCTATACCCAAGAAGGGTTTCTAAAAAGAGAATCTAGACAGCACTTCAAGAGAGTTTTATTTTTTCAGAGAACGCTCGCAGTTGACAAAAAATGGGTCTTTAAAAGTCTTTCAGACTCCTGATGAAATTAAGCAGATATCCTGAGCTATTTCACAATTACTTTTGCATGAGGAAGTTTTCAGGTTCAAGCAGTTCTAAAACTGTTACAAATAACACTGCAGTAACACTAAACTGACACTTAAAAATAGGTGAATTTAATAACCTTCATTTTACGAAGCAGACTGCAGTACCATAACTTTCACCGCACAACCTGATTGTTCTGCAGCAACAATCTAAACATTAAACATACTTAAAAAAAAGTTATTGGTGTAAATTCAACCATTACAGCATCCAAAATAACTAAAAAATTGTGACCTAGATAAAAATGGAACTTCCAACATAAATGCATCTGAAATCCATAATTCAAACTTAAAGAGGACTAAAACCTATGCCAAACAAGAAAACAAATATCTGCATATTTCAGTTTAAACCAACCAACAGATACCTCATGAGCTTCACACAATCAAGTATAAACCATTGCACAAGCTGTCTGCAAGGCCCAGCTATGATGCACTAATGATTCTCAAACAGGGATCAAGAGGCTTTATGGAGAAATAAGAAAAAGTCAATATTGTAATTAGAACATCAAGTATGTACCTACAGACCAAGATGGCTGGCAATATTTTATGTTCTACCCAATTTGGATGATTGCTGCTCACTAGAAAATCATGGTGGTATGCAGGAATAATCCATTTTGCTATCACTTTCTACCAGTTTTAAACCAATATGAAACAGTCCATCATACAATAATCTCAGCTGTACCTTAAACTGTGTATAAATAATGTTTACTTCTGTAATGAATGCAGTCTTACTCAGTTTAACTGGAAATACGTTTTCATTTGAATTCTTTCATTTAAGAAAAGCTGTCCAACACTCACCCCTTTAGCTTGGGGCTTGAACATCTTGTTCAGCTCTGCTCAATCATAAACTGCCCGTGTGACCTTGCACAAATCACTTTTCAGTGCAAAAAGCTTAGATAATAACACCTCTACGTTTTAAGAGTATTTGGTAGATGAAGAAGTGGAGGAGTGCAAAGTGTAGGGAAGCCACAATCATAAAAGCTTTGCAGAGAGAGAGAGATCAGTCTCCAGTTTTTCCATAATCCATTGTCAAATTCAGGTGTGGCGGAAACAGGCAGAAGATTGGTGAGAATAACTTCTTTTCTTCGATTTTCAGGTGTCTAATAGCCACAGCAACTGGTTTAATTTTGTTAAGGTAGACACTGTTTTGATTCTTTTATAGAAATCAAATTGTTGATGCCTTGAAACCTGGCAAAACCAAGAACTAAAAAGGAAATGGACTATCCCAGGCAGGTCTCAGCTTCTCACTCAAGGACTGATCAGTTCAATCAACCTTAGCAAGTGCCTTTTTTGGTCTCACTGCTTCTGGGACTCATTTATTTTGCCCAGATACAACATCCCTGTACCTGCAACTGGGACTGCATATGGAAAAATCAAACAGAAAACAACCCCCACCTTTGTCTAGAATCAAAAGGCAGCATCACTAGCACAGGAATAATGAGCTATTTTTGCAACTGGTCAGAGCTTACCAGCCAGCAAACATGTCAGGCCTAGTGAGTAAGTCCCATGTGATCCAACACAACTAAATAAAACAACCAACCAAACAAAAAACCCAAACCAAACAAACTAGAGCTCAAGGTTTACTGACCAGTAATAGAAAATACGCAGTAGTATCTTAGATTTTTCTGAGAAAAGGAAATATCTCTATATTCACAGAGGCTGGGTTTGTTTTCAGTTTGTGATGACAATGGACACCAGTGGATTCAGTCATTAATCTGCCTCCAGCTGTGGTGCTGGAGAGCACTTGACACATACAACCAAACTTAGCATTTAATTTCCTTTTGCCCACATGTCAGAAGCAGAGAAGTGCTGGGCATTTTTCCTCTATTTCAGAATTCCAGATTAAGTGCCTCAGTGCAGCTAATTGGTGATTCTAAAGGGTGATTACTTAGTCTACAGCTTACAGTGCCACCAGCATCATCTCCCTGAATATGAAAGCAGTGAGTTTCATGACAGAGATCTTCCTCAAAGATAAAAGTGTATTTGAGAATGATGTAGAGGATGTCAAAGTCATGCCTCAGATTTGATACCAAATGCTCACCTGTGGTTCCACATTTTCTACATGTACTGGGCCCCATGACATGGAGAAAGGTTAATTTGGATATAGTTGGCAAGCTGCCTGGAACTCCACTGTTAATTGTAAGGACTCAATCACGTCCTGCTGCCAGAAGGAATTTGGGCTAAGACAGGGAGCCAACTGGGATGGAGGGAAGAGATTAGTACAATGAGGAAAAAAAATAAAGTAATGGGATAAATAACAACACTGCAGGTCTTTAAAGACAAAGCTTGCTGGAAAGAAAATAACACATCAGATTTTTTTCTAATAAGAAAGTAAGATTATGCCAGGAAGCCCTGAAGAGTAAAACTACTAAATCTTCATGACACTGATCCTTGGAACACAGTGGAATAATACATTTTAATACAGTGTTGAATTCTAACGAACTGCAAAGGCCTCATTAAAATGTTAAGTGAAGAAATAAAAAATTATCAAGATTTTCTAGTCTGTGAATTCGTCATAACTGTGAATATAAAAGGGAAATAAAACACCTTTACCCTACTACATTTTTATCAGTGTATCAGAAAGTATCCTGACAGTTAATGAATAATCAACAAAAAGCATAAGCGTGCTTAGATTACTGTTGTGACAATTCATAGCTAGAGGAAAACAAAACAGAAATCCTCTACTTTCTATGTGTAAAATATCTTTAAAAGATTAAAATGATAACTTTGGTTTTATACAAATTCAAACCATTTTCAAGGGAAAATCTCTTACTATTATAGATCTTTTATGCATATCATAATTTGGCATCTTTGCAACAGGACAAAAAAAGGATAAGGAATATATAATATTACTTCTAAAATTCATCCTATTAAATTTTCCTTTAGTTTCCAGAAGCAGTCAAAACTTAAGAGTTACAACTTTTCTATAGCTATTATTAACACAGTATTATGAACTCAAAGGATGTTATTGGCTGCTGTGACAAGTTCTGTTTACTTCAGCTTCCCAGTCACCCAAATGAAGAGAAAACCTAATTCTGTGTAATATCTGCAAACAGAATAGATTATTTTCCCATAAAATAAATTACTAGCTTACCTAATTAGGTTGAAAGACCTGGTATATAGACTATTTATTAATCAACTGAGTCAAAACCACTCAGTAAATAAAAATTATCCAGTCATGATATCTGAACTGAGTTTTTACTCAATTTTAACTACAAAAATCTCAGCAAATGGAAATCTCAGTATTGTTGTGTATGGTTTGCAATAGCCACATACATTTTTATTATGGTGCTAGTATAATAATGAGAAAAACTTCACAATTTTCCTTCTGATAAGAAGTAGGTGGTCTTTGAACAAGACTACAAAGTAATCTTCAAATAAAGTGAACAACAAGGAAGCATGCCTGAAAATGGTAGATCAGTGGCTTTCATTTAACACATACACATTCTATCAAAGATTCATTTGTTTTTGACAATTAGCTGATGATAAAAGAACCTCCCAAATCTTTCAAGGAGTAAATAGAAGACTAAAAAACTCAAAATAAGTTTAGTAAACACAAACATCCCTGTTGTCCTCAACAATCCTCATCTGGTTGAAAACTGCAGCAAGCCCTGCTGCGTCTGGTCTGTGGCAATGCTGAAATCCTCTATTCTAGTAAAAAGAAAACTTTCTTATCCTGACCAGCCTGCTGAACTCTTTTTGACATTCCCGGAGGTTGATCGTGTCAGCCTGTGACAGACAAGTGAATCTAGGTGGGGGGAAATTTGTGACCTGTTTTCATACAATTAGACGAAATAAACACAGAACTGTTCCGTTTAGAATCTAGAGGCAAAAAGTAGAATGAAACTGTAGAACTTAGATAAGGACTTTGATCAAGCTGTTAGGACCTCGTTTTTAGCATTCAAGAAAACATATATGAATTTTAAAGACAAAGCTACTTTTAAATTAATTGTAAATGCATGTCTGTTTGAGAAAGGAAGAAAATATTTTCTTCTACATCTGCTCCCAGTTTTTCCATTTGTCTCCAGCCATTAGGCATGTATTACTAATAAAATGCTATTTAATGTGTGTCTAGCATCAGGTATAAAAGCCCAGAAGTTACCATCCCACAACTTCAGCTTGTACTCAAAGAGAATTTCCTTAGCAAATTTTTTATCATCACAAGAGTCATGATTATCATGTCCATTAATTCTCTTGGACAGTATTGCTATTAACTATAAACATATTTACAAAGATGTATTACATTCTGCAGCGGGATTATTTGTTTGGCTTTTACATCAAGCAACAAATTTGCAGTCTGCCCAGAACAAACACACTATAAAGACGAGGGCAGATAACTTCTGCACAAGTCCTGCTTGTTTTTTGATTATTTAAATTCCCTGAAACACATGGCCAGGTGGAAGTAAATTATTTCTTTGTATATTTCTAAAGATTAAAAACCCAAGAAGGTTAGAGAAAATGTGTATGTGTGTGGGGAAGTCAAAACAGCTACAGACTACCATTGCCAACACCAGCCACCGTTATGATTTCTTCCCAGCCAGCAGTTACAGAAGCAACTATTTCAGGAGTTTGACAAAAAGAAAAACTCAGAAGAGACAACAGGGAACAGAAATATTGTAGGATTTAGATGCATCTATCATACTCAGAGCAATTACACACCGTCAATATAAAACCCAGCTGGTAATGTACACAGGAAGGAAGATTTATCAGAAACTGATGACAGTTTTCAGCCACTAACGTCCATCACTTTCCTTCCAAAAGCTTGGCCTGGAGCCCCAGTCCTAAGCCTAAGGTGCTGAGGGAGGGAGGGTAGATAGGCAGAGGGAGGGGAAAGATTTTGTCCCACTCATAATGAAGCCAACTGGTGTCTTGAGTGCTGACAACAGGGTAAGTAATTTCACACATATTTAGGCATATAACTATCATACAGCACCATTACATGGAACTTCTGAGTCCTGTGAATTCCAGAGAACTGCATCCCTACCAAGCACTGAATGTATCTGTAAGCACATAAGGGAAAATCTCAGGACCCCATGCTCTTCTAAGATAGAGAAAATACACCCAAAAAGTGGGAGAAAAATGGCAAGCCTATTGCACAGTTAGCAAGGTACAGACATATTAGACTGCCCAAAGAACCAGGTAAAATAGAGCAGGGCATCATTGTTTGGGAACATAATTTTCCCAGAAATGTCCTAATGACAAGAAATTTGAGTATCCTGCCTCATATTAATTCCCACTACAATAATCTAATAATAAAAAAAAAAAGTAACTCAAGCTTAAATTTAAAGAAGTGAAGGGAGGAACTGGGTGGAATTTTGGTTGCAAAAATAATTTATCTTGGCTTTCCAATTACTTTGGAAATACTCAGCTGTTAAATAAGCAAACTACTGATGTATTATCCCTTTAATAGCAGAAACAGAATTGGCTGGCTGAAACCTGGCTGGATGGATCGATTTTTTCATTAATACATTCCACTTAGTAACATACAAACACTTTTGGCCTTGTAAACTTTCCTTCAACCCTCTTCTGACTCTTCAGACACATCCAACTAAGACTCAGACATCTATCAAAGAATTCATTGAAGTTATAATCACAGCCTTCACCCACAGGGCTGTCTTTGAGGCCATTTCTATCCTTTGTCCGCATTTACTTCCCCTTCTTTTTAAGTTTTTGAACAAATTTTGACAGTCTCAGATTGCATACTATTATTATATTAGTCAGAAGATGACTAATTCCTAAATCTTGTATTCTGAGGCTCCTGCCTCAAGAGGGGGAAGAGAGCAAGGCTGAAACACATCCTTATCAACAAATGCTGCTTCCCATTGTCATTCTCACACCGATCTCAATACACATACATTTCTAAGACCTGAAAAACACCTACAATCCTTTCCCCCAAATAACAGCTATGTTACATTTTCCAATCCAGTGTTTTGATTAAGATTTTTGATTATACACAGTGTTAGCTACTTTACAAAAGTCCAAATAACTCAGTGCATTCAGCAAGTATAACATTTTCTAACCATTAAGGCCACCTGGAAAAAGGCAGCCAGGCCTTTCAGCTCTAGCCCAACAGCTCAACTTTAACTCAAGTGCCTGGTATGAGCCAAAGGATTAAAAAAAGCAGTGAGGTCAGGGTTTAAATGACCCTTCTTCCGTTCACAGCACTGCTGTTTAATCAGTATATGGCAAAGTCAGACACTGACTGAACGGTTTTATCCAAAGTCTTAACTCCCAGTGAAAATGGACAGACACCTGCATTAAAAGGTATCTCATTTGAAGTATAGGCATCAATGGGGCATAGAAGGGAGTTAGCACTGTTAATCTGATTCTTGTAATGAAGTGAACCTCTGAGGTTACCTCCCTGTGCAGAGGCCTGTATGCAGCACTAAGTGACAGGGGAATGGAGCAAACAGGACACAACTCCTCCACAAACATGTCTGCGGTCAAAGGCCAGGCCAGACAAAGCCACAGCAGCAATCTCCTTACAGGAACTCAAGCACAGCACTGGTATGGAGCAGCAGCTGTCAACCTCCTTACATCTGCACTGTGATTAGGACAGAGGATTTAGATATTTGGATTTAGATATTTTAGATATCCATGGATTTAGACATTTGCAAGAAGTGTTCCAACTCAAAAGGCTCCTAGTGGTAAATTTAGTATTTATTATTTTAAAAAGAAAATTACTAACTGCATTTAGGTTTTATGGAATACGAAAGAATCCTACAGACAAAAAAAAAAAAAAAATCATGTAGCCACAAGATGTTGGTTTATAAGGTAATGGAAACATCTACCTCAGACATTAATGTAGCTGATTGCTAGTGAAAAAACAACTTACTAGAGAAAAGGTGTCAAAAACTTATAGAACAATTCCCAGAACAATTTTTAACCTATAAATCAAGCAATAAGGAAAAAATTTAAGGAAATAATTAAAAATCAATGAAAACTAAATAATATAAACGCAAAAAAGTTTTGTTTGTAGGGGGCCCCTGGAGGTCCAACATCTTGCTCAAAGGAGGTCTAACTTCAACCGTAGGAAATGTTTCTTACAGCCTTAGTCAGCCACATTTTGACATTCCTAAGCTCCCACACCTTCTCCAGACCCAAGAGCAGTTGCTACCAGTGAAGGATAAACTCAACCCTTCCATCTGTCCCTTCCTTGCAAGGTCACCTCTTGCTCACCCCCACCCAGCCCACTGAAGCACTTAGAGTGAGAAGGACCTTGTGTGGGAGACTTTCAAAACCATTTGGTATTGACTTCACACTGCTCCCACTACTAAGCTCACATCAAATGCTTATGAGAATTCCAGCCTACCAGCCTGCTAGTTGAAAATACTATTAATAATTAAATAGATCAAAAAATTCTATGTTTTATCTACTTCCCATAATGGACACCCCATCTGTTGTCTATTAACCCTTAGTTTGTAAGGAAAAAGGCTGAAGCTCTTCCTGTGATTCCCGGCAGGCTGAATATTTATAGTCCATCTGAATGATTTTCTTTTGGTTTTTAATGGGGGTGAAAGAAGATCTGTACAGTATTTTTATTTATCCATAATGCATTATGTTGTCAAAA
The DNA here is from genome assembly GCA_013397135.1 of Pachyramphus minor. Classification (NCBI taxonomy): domain Eukaryota; kingdom Metazoa; phylum Chordata; class Aves; order Passeriformes; family Tyrannidae; genus Pachyramphus; species Pachyramphus minor. Next base: position 1,276,450 of record VYXB01004877.1, read on the forward strand.
TGCCTGAAAAGTTACCCTTTTTCTGAGAAAAAGATTAAAATCATGCACATATCACGGAATTCTTGCACCTAATAGATTTTGCCTAATAATAATTACACAGAAGGTGTATATTTGCAGGTTCATATATAAGTAAAAGTCATTTCACATGCATTTCATGGATAAGATGCCTGCTCTTTCCTCCCAGGTGATACTTTCAGACTATTAATCTTTTTCTACAAAAACACCAAAGAAATTAATAACGTAAATCAACCTAGGTAAAAACGGGAACTTTTTCTTTAAAAGGGCGTCAAATCCTGGTGAAATAACTCAGCTTGTCTCCTCTAGAAGCAGAAGAAACAGCACTTAAGGATCATTACTTTCATCCCTGGGAAAGGTCCTGGTAGATCCAAAGTGAATTCTACAGGTCCAGCCAGTTTGAATTACTGAAACTAGCAAAACAGCATATAACTTTAACATAAAAGATATTTAGTAACTGAGACAACAACTAGGAAGTCCTGAAGAACTTATTTCAGCATGTCTGTGAACAACCAGTGTACAGTAAAAGTGTACACTGCATCCTAAGAGCCATTGGACAGGCACTGTATAACAAAGAATTCTCTCTCATTGCAGTAAGATAAATACACACCCAGCAGTAAGACCCAACTGCCATTCAGAGTTACAAACATAAAGCTTTTTAACTTGTTGCCACAATGAAAGGCATGCAGTGCTATCAGACCTGGGGGTGTTCCTTGTTCTGCTCCTCACCTACACTCCCCGAGGAAACCAAGTGTCCCCTGAGGGCACCTGTCCCAGCAGGGATCCGTCACACATGGCTTTTTTCTTTAGACTGCAGGATTTCCAACTGCAGGATTTGGTGACAACACTGTCATATCATCTCTGAATTTTTAAAAGACTTGTCAATTCCAACATAAACGAATATCTATATAATAAACAATCCTTAATTTTTGTTCCTGGCAGATTTGGAAACATAGTAACACACTGCTATGAATTATTGCAAAACTCAATGAAAAAAATCACTACTGACTTATAAAAATATTGAAAAATAATTCACTAAAGCAGAGAGTGACAGAACATTCTGCATAATAAACTGAGAGGGAATAAGAACACTAAATTCAAAACCATACACTTCATTCCTCAAAGCACTTTCCAGCAATTTTTTCAAATAAAAGAATACATACTTGAAGTTAAAAATTGGTCCCAAGATGATAATTATCATCATATTTTTGTTATAAAGGCAACACCTTATGTGTTTTCTATTTCATATATTTTGGATGATTGGAGGCAGCCCTGTATACACGAAGATGAGATAACAGGGGCCAGGAAGACTTTATAGGTACAAACACAGCACATGAAACATGAATTTAGCCAGGGATAACAGGGATGTCTTGTTCTCAACACTGATGACTCTCATAACCAACTTCAAATCCCCAAAGTGATGACCAGCCTCAGTAAGAGCCAATTAAATAGTTGCATGTATGCAATTCCCAAGTAGAATATGTAATATGTCCTAAAGAAAATGCAGTGTTTGTGGGAAATGCAGTGCACTGTGCAGCCTTTTCACACACCAGATGTAAACAACTGCCTTAGCAGCCAGCAAAGTGCTTTTCCCCCCCTTGTATCCAAACCAACACCTTCTTCCAGGGCAGCAAATCAGACAAAAACTGAGCCTTGGCTGTAAGGTTATGGGCCTATTAGCACACTAGGTGGGCAACCTTAGGAGAAAGAATCCTCTTCTTGGAGAAGCCAGGGTTCCCTGTATTTCTGTTCACCCTTCCACAATGTCTCCAACTCTTATTTGCATTTGGTCTTGGAAAATACTCTTTATTTTGTATTTCCATTAATATTTTGGGGGGAGGGGGGTTATTTGGCAGATTTCAACGTAATTGATCCAAAAAAATCCTAATCCACCACTACAAATGCAGCGGTCCTTAAAAGCATTATACTTAATAACTGACATTGATTAGAAGCTCTAAGTGCTCCTGCTGGGATTTAGACGTGACAGAATTGCTCCTCGGCAAAGTCACACTGCCTGATGAAAGAGTCAGAACAAGATGATGTGAGCAAAGGAGACGTTTCTTCGAATTTCAGGAAAAGAGGAGTTCCCATTCATATCTTATACCACTTCTCTCCTAACTGAAATATATTCAAACAGCTTCTTTGCTCCACTTCTCACCATCGATCTGGCAAGTTGAAGAGTAAACCCCACAGTACCATATGGCAGAAGACAGCTGAGAGATAAACGTGTTGTGTAATGTCAATCCTAATGAGTGATAGAAATAAAACTCAAAGAGCTAAATATCTGGCTTAAGCATCAAAAAGCATCAAAAATTCACAGTTAAGGATAAAAACCCTATTGTGTAGCCAATGCCAAATATTTCCAAACTGTCATACTGTACCTTACTGACGTGTGGTACCACTTCAGTTCTCTTCAGCAGCCTGACTAAAAAACATTCTCCAAAACTCTCAATGAAGAGCTCAGCAATGCTGTGAGCTGTGTCTAATTGCTCAATGCTGCTGGAAGAGAAGGGGAATGTAAACACATGCATTTATCTTTCTTCATTTGAGTACAGAGATGAATGGAAGAGAGGAGAACTAGGAGCTATTTTCACATTCTCTTCAATACACTTTTTCGCAAATGTAAAAATTGAGCTTGAAAAAGTAGATAATGAGAAACACTTAGCATTTGAGGAAATGTATGTTTTAAGATGTCTCAAGCATTTTAGTTGTAGTTTTGCTCAACATCAAATATACAATCCCAGGCACCATTTCAGTTCTAGAAGCACAGTAAAATTTACTTGCCTCCTTCCTACGCCCTCCACCTCGTTTAAAAATATTCCTATAGTTCAATCTCTCCCACTAATATGCTAAGACAATCAGATATGGTAATGCCTTCAAACTTCTGATTATTTTTTTTAGATTATTTTCCTACCCTTCTTCTTTTATAATATCCCTTAAGACTGGACAAAATTGTCTCCACCAGGAGTGGCAGTTACCAAAATCCATTTGTACGAGCTTAGAGTTACAGAAGTATCACAAACTGACACATTATTGAGCAGAAAAAAAAGCTACAGGATATTCTACATATATTTGTCTTCTTGGAATGCACATTATCTATTACTACATTCTGTTAACTTCGTTTCATTATTGAATATGCAAAATGAAGATTAAGAATCCTTATCTGCTTTCCTTCCGATGCCTGAAAGCACTTGAATTTCAGGAAGACTACAGTGTGACTTTTCCCTTTTTTAAGTATTCCAACTGTCCTGCAAATCTGCTGGTCTATTTAGACTTGTATCACCCAGCAAAGAAAGCAGCCAACAGCACTGAGCTCACAAATGCAGAAGAGATCATTGATCTAAGCCCTTTGGTAGGCAGAACACTCCATTTCTAGTCTCTCAAGTACAAAAAAAGTTTCCTACACGGTTTACCCTACAAAATTATTAAAGGTTACTCTTCTATTACTTCTTAGTTGAAATTGAAATGTGGCAAATTTCAATTTCCATTTAATCTAGTAAGAGACATTAATTGAAAGGTAAACTTAAGGTAAAAGGCACATTTGCTCAGACACTCATTGCAGGCCTAGAGAGAGAGATGTCAGAAACACCACCTTGGACAGCAGCCCCAACATCATGTTTAGAATCCTGGAAGTTGGATGCTAATTATTTAATTCTAAAAGCTACCTTAACATGATCATCCATGTTTTTGAATGGAGTAGATTTGTGTGTAATATCTGAACAGAGATTAGTTCAAAATGATTAAATAAATATTGCTGAAGAGATCAATGTTTCACTTCAGTTTTTCTGCCAAAAATCAGAAACAACTTTTGAGGCTCTTGTGCCACTCACAAGAGTTACATGCTTTGACTTGTGCCTAAGCTCCAAAAAATGTTAGCATGCATAAATGCTGAGTGAAGGGGTAAAAAGGAGAAGGTTCACTTGAAACACCCCTTATTGGTAGTTTAGAGTGCTTCAAACAGCATTAACTTTTCCTTAGAGACATCACTTCGAAAGATTTTGCAGACTCCTATTCTAGCAGGCACTGCCCAAATACAAAACAAAAGTGATTTGAGTCAAACAGCTTACAAATCAAGAATGAGGCAGGAGAGAACAGATGAATACAGCAAACAGATGGGAAAAGAAAAATAATGAGACACTCCTAGTTAAAAAGCAATCTCAGAGCACAATCTGAAGGGACTGGTGTTAAACATTCCACTGATATCATAAATGCAGAGTTCTACACCAGCACTTGAGGCTGATGACCTTGGCAGACATTTATGGGTAGCCTTTTTGTTGAATAAATGGGACAAAGGTGATCCAATCACTTCACTAGACAGAGACAAAGTTTGGCACAGGCTGATTTGGGCATGAATTTTGTCCTCTTCTAGTCTACAAGATGAGGAAATAGCCCCCAGATATCCAAGAAGAGAAAAGTTAACAAGTTTATATATGATAAGGCAGAGAAAGGGAGTTGGAAGAGACGTTTAAGTGACAAGCCAAAAATCCAGTTTTTACAGCACAATTCTCAGCAGTTAAAAAGGGAATGAGTTTAGGGAAGACTAGAGGCAATGGCCACCATAGTCAAGAACGACAGAACAAGATTAAGAGATTTAACTCTTCTGTCAGAGGAGTGATTTTATCTGAAAATGTAATTACAGAAAGCACACTCATTTTGCCAGTTTGGGTCAACCAGAAGTCACAGAAATAGGCCTGCTGCAGTGCTGAGCCCAAGCTGTCAAACACTGCCAGATTCCTTCAGGTAGAGCAATGGTATATAGAAATAAAAAACAAACAAACAAAACAGAAAAATCCAAAACCAAACAACTGCTGAACTCTTACTGTCACGACTGCCCAGAGAATAGCTGTACAAAGAGAAGTGGGCAAGACAGCAGTGCTAGAAATTAAGGAAAAACAGTGAAAATTCATCTGTAAAGGTAAGAGGGGGGAAGATAAGCAAGAAAGGCTTAGAGACAAGCAGATGATCCAGCGGAGGTTTGAGTCAGGAAAGTCCAAGGAGGAAAGGATTTCAGGAACAGAACACGGTACAAAATGTTAAAAGCATGCAACGGCTTTCAGAGGATAAATGGCTTTTGTTCTGACCTTTTCCTCGGTATTACTTCCTAAGCAAAACAGAAGTCATTCAGCAACCCACCCCAACTACTGCCATAGAACTCCTAACAAGCTATGAGAATGCTTGGTCACCAAGAGTTACCCTTTAACAATCCCATAGGTCACAAAAAGTCACTGAAGTCTTCACAAATATACTTGCACCAATAATTCCCTACTTCTAAGAAATTGTTATTAGACTTCAGAAAAAACAAGCTCAAGAATATTTGTATTGATACACGAATCCACAAACATCCTTCTGCTCATTTAAGCACTAACATGAAAAATCAGCAACTAACAGATACAGAGGCTTCCGACCCCCGCCCCAAACACAGTCGAATATGGGCTCCACTGGTTCTCTGCAAGTGGAGGAATTCAGCAGGAATTTCACGCAGCAATGACAATTATGTATTTCTACCTTTATAGGTTATTTTTATAAAAGGAGGAATTAAGTAAGTGAAGAAAAAAATTGCTATTTTAAATCTAAGGAGTGGTATCTGTCTGCATTTTAAGAGTTCTTTTTAAGACAGTGGAAAGCAAGTCAAACTTATGAGATAATTGCAGACATGAATTTTCTCAGATAACTTCATCTACTTGCATGTGGCTAAGTTTCTTTTTCGTGGCTTTTTTTCTGAAAATAAAAAAGGATAATTATTATTTTTGAAATAAGTATATTTTATCATCTAGATATTCTTTTCTGGAGTAGGAGTGCAGAGAAAATACAGAATGCTTGATGCAATAGGAACTTAAAAATCTAATTGTCCAACCAATTTGTCAGAAATTACTTGACTTTTAAAGGCAAGAAGATGCTGGACCTTATCCAAGTTTGTTAATTAATAGCCTCTCTAGATAAATTCCTTCTTACGGTTGTACTTGATTAATAAATCTCTCTGCTCCAAGGCAGCAGATGGCTTAAGTTCCCCCAAAACTAAAAAGATCATAACTCTCCCTACAACAACAATCTAAATTTAGTCAGATGCTTAAATATTAATATTATTCTTAATTGAGAAATGAAACAGCCATGGATAGATGGAAAATTCACTCTCGCAATTTTCAAGTTACAACTTCAGAAGATTATTTAGACATTCCCCTTGTTTAGTGAATTCTTGATCTGCACTAGGAACATAAAAAACCTCCACCAAATCCTTGACACCAAATCTGAAACCACTATGACAAAAATGGGTCAATCACACCCTTCTGTCAAAATTGTCAGCCAAACATTCTATGTCATAAAAAAAAAAAATAAAAAAAAAATCAAAACAGTACACCTCTCAAGTTCTGAGTCCTGTCTCTTCAATAGTTCCTTCCACTTTTGAGCTCAGCCGAACAGAGGAGGACAACCATTCCAAACTAACACAGAATCAGACACAAAATGAACATCAAGCCTGTTCACAACAGCCCATGTGAATAGATCATGTCTAGTCATTTATTAGCGCTTTTATAATAATATTTTTCAATATATAACTTAAAACAGCTATTAACTTTCACCCCATGTTCAGTTTCCTCCTCTAGAGTTCATAGTACCTCATGTTTAATACCTCATGCTTTGAAATGTTTTCCAAACATTGAGCTTGAAAACTCGCAGATAACTTCATTCTTCAGTACACCATTGCTCCTCAGTGCATTCTGTTTTCTCCAAAATTAAGTCAGAGAAGAATTCATGAACACGTCTGGTACATTAAGTTGGGGGGGGGGGGCAGTTTAAAATTTCAATCCATTCATAAGACTCTGTTCTACTGGAATTTAAAAAAAAGAATATCAAACCTCTGGGAAATGGAATTCAATTAATATGTAGGTGTCCACTGGTGCTGGGGGAGAAGCTGATCTATATATGGAAACCACAACACAGAATTCTCCATTGGTTTATGTAAGAAAAACAGCTTTTGTCTGCTAAAATGGTGAATACAAGAATATAAGACTCCTAATCTGAATTTTAACTAGAAATAGGTCAAGAGAATGCTCTTCCCCACCTCAATTTTCCTAGCATGCACCTCATTATTCTGAGAAGCACAGCATAAAACACATCTTAAAATAAAACTATTAATATACTTTTAGCACTGCTATCAAGAAGAGTGACAGTTTTCTGTCAGTTTTACAAAACACACCCATAAAAAAAATAAAATTTGACAAACCTTGATTAAACCAGTTACCCAGAATTATCTGTTTGACTATTAAGTAAAAAAATATTTTGCATAGAATACTATTAGACTCTTTAGATGTAGTTCTTTCCCTCCCAGGAGCTCTGAGAAGGCAGAACTGTAGAGATGTCCTAGATAGAAAGGCTATCCCATCAGACACACACACTGTAGTCTCACAGGCAGCCCAGATTTCACTGCATTGCTACAAGTGGGAACAGCAATGAGACACCTGATTTTCAAGACAAGCCCAAGAACTGCAATAAGCCATCCCAGTTGAATAACATAGTCCTGCCTGCCTTAAACTGAGCTCAAAGTCAGTCTAATATTAAAAGCACTCCAGCACACTAGAGAAGAGTTGAGAACTTATGTTTCCTGTAGGAAAAAACCACCCCAATAGCAGGAAGGAAAAGTGCTCAGTCCTGCAGTTCTTATTTACATGAGCAGCTCCCCTAAAATCTGTGGAATTGCAGGAGGCAGAACTACAGGCTCCATCTCACACTTACTATCAAAGACTAACCTGTGAATTCATGAGCATAAAGTTACTTACACAAGTGCATTTAACTTTTTGCCTCATTTGGAGGTAAAAAGAACTCTTTGGTACTCAAGGTTTACTACTTACAACTGGATTTTGATTCAGAAGCCAGTAAATTACTTTAAGCTAATGAAATCACCTAATTATTTGATAACAATTCAGCTGTATATTAGACAGATGAATTGTTACCAGCTTTACATAGGTTGCTATAAAATAGAGGCTCAAAAGCACCAACAAGATTTATTTAAATATAAATTCTTAAGTACCTACATGTAATGAAGTTTGTAATTGGGAATGTTCAGCCTGGAGAAGAGAAGGGTTCAGGGTGACCTAACTGTGACCTTCCAGTACCTGAAGGGAGCCTACAAGGAAGAGGCAGAGGGACTTTTTACAAGGGCATGTAGTGACAGGACAAGGGGGAATGGCTTCAATCCGAACAAGAGAAGGTTTAGCTTAGATTTTAGGAAGGAATTCTTTACTGTGAAGGTGGTGAGGCCCTGGCACAGGCTGCCCAGAGAAGCTGCAGCAGTCCCATCTCTGGAAGTGTTCAATGACTGGTTTGATGCGGCTCAGAGCAACCTGGACTTGTGGAAGGTGTCCCTGCTCATGGCAGGAGAGTTTGGCAGTAAATGGTCTTTAAGGTCCCTTTCAGTGCAGGCCATCCTGTGATTCTATGAATTCAGAGAAAAACTAGATATATTCAGTGACATTATTTGTCATTTCAATTCACTTTCTTCTGTCCACATATTTCAAACATACTAAAACTTAATTTTTTATTTTATGCCTGTATGCTTAGTTTTCCCAGATAATCACTGAATACAAAACTAGTTTATATGTAATAACAATAGAATATCATGGTTACCCTGCCATTTATTAGGAAATACATTATTCCAGGAAGACTCCTCCTGTGTTGCATTTAATTGCCTTTGAAGATCCTGCCATTTGAGTCTGTCTTCTGGAACATGCATTTCATCATTATTTTTTAGCCTTGTTACATCAATCACTGCAACTGCTACAAGAAGATTTCTGGGCTGTGAAGTGATAATTTGTTCCAGCGATATTAATGAGGCAAGCAGTGGTCTTGAGGGAGGTGACAGCCCATTGCTTTACAGAGAGCAGCAGATTAAGGTGTTGTAATATACATTGTTTGTAAGGTGTTGTAATATACATTGTTTGAAACATATCACTGGAGCATTCAAGATATCATACTCTATGTCTTAAGGTATTTATTTTTTTCCACCCACACTACCAATTTCCTGTGGAGTGTTGTTACATCCCTTGCCACAGTGCACTGTCATCCAAAGAAGCAACACCAGTGGTAGGTGGTTTGGAGCTTTTGGGAATGATGCTACAGAACCAGGGAGGGGGGGAAAAGAAAGGAAAAAGGTTTGTTGATGCTGTAACAGCATTCCCAGTATACTGCTGCAGGAAGCAGTACATCTGGAAACAACAGATGGTCTGTGTTTAAATGGGAGGGAATAGAGGATTTTAATACCCACACATCTCTAATTCAGTTCTACGAGTTTGATTTCTACGTTTTCTCAGATTAGGGAGGGTTACAGGATCTGTATGATGGGCTTTATCCATATTACTGTTACTATCAACATTGCCAGCTAAAGCCCTAATGTTGTACTATCTTTATCTGTGAACTTTGACTTAGCCATATGTGCACTTTCAGAAAAGCAGACTTGGTCTTTAAAACAAAGCTTACACCCGAAATTTATATGAAACAAAACACTCTTTGTTACAGGCCAGATGCTCTACCTGAATAATTTATGATCACCTATTTAGCCTTTTGCACTTCTTTCATGATATACATTGTATAGGTACACATGGTTTCACAGAAAAAGTTTAACTAAAAGAAAAAAAAAATGAGAGAGAGAACACAGGAAGTTTTTACATATATCCTTTCCACATAAATGTCTCAAGCTCTTAACTGATTTATACATAAGAGCTACTTAACAGGCATTCTAAAGAATAATCCTAACCATGCATGATTTACATTTACACATTTTAACTCAAAGGAGAAGAGGAAAGAGGATCTGGCCATCTGCAGAGAGAGTGTTGTGCGGATAAGAGTCAGTGCTACCAGCTCTCCCAGTTACTAATGCCAGATTGAACCATTTGTGACTGGTGCATAGGGAATGGCCCGCAAAGAGCTGGAAGATAAGCTTTTAGACAAAAAGACCACATATATTTTTTATGCAGAAAGCACAATTATCTTCCTGATGAATAATCTCCGACAGAAATACAAGATGGCAAAGATGAATGAAGTGCAAATATTCTAAGAACCTTTCATTTTATATTCTTTTCAACAGCAAGTGTTCTAAGTATTGGAATTTTAAGCCTGAGACATCCTAAGACGAATTCAGCTGGTATGTTATACTGATCTATACCCTTGGAAACGTAAAAATGTTCCTTATGGGTGGCCAAAATTGGAAATTTGTTCAAGAATAATTAGCCCTTACGCCTTGGTAATATACAGGTCAGCATCTGCTTAAAGTAGGATTTGACATCAGTTGAAGCATATGGATGGGAATCCAAACTCTTTTTCTCATTAAAAATACACCATTTAATTTGGCTCAGTTCAGGACGATTAGCAATGTGTGCTCAAAGAGAAGCTTACAACTGGCACAGGGAAAGTTGGCTTGGGCTGTAGACCACATGCAGAAGAGAATCCAGAAGCTTGCAAAGATGGCCTGTACACACTATGCCAGACTCTTGTTAATGCTATTAGCTCTTCATCTCCATAAGCATTCAGATATATTAAGTAAAAACATTGAGCCAACAAGTAACATATAACAACAATTACATGTAAATATATTATTTCCCTAAAGTACCCAGAGACCTGTCTTCCAAGCTTTCTAGAAATAACAGATTTCCAAAACTAAAACACATCCCGAGTTTATTTACTCCTAAATGTTAATAAAAACAATTAGACAAAATATACATGTGATGCAGAAAGATGTAATGCTCCAGTTAATGGTTTAGAAGGATACACAATCAATTACAGGGCCAAATCTAAGGCTTCCACAGTTATCAGACTGTCAGGTTCAAAGAATGTTGCAATGCAAGAATTTTGTTGGAGAAATTACTTTAAAGTAAGTCCTAGGACTTTTCAGTATCTGTTCTAGAAGTTAAACAAACAAAAAAACAAAACACAAACACACAAATAAACCCAGAAATAAATCTGAACTGAAAAAACACACCCTGTCATCTTAACATTCTCCTCCCTAGAACTTCTGTGTATGCACATAAATTGCTGCCCACAATGATAATCCATCATTTTGTACAGACATACAGAAGGTGCTGGATCCAATACTTTAAAAATAATTAGCTGTTTAATACAGCTGAAGCATTTTAAAATTTATTCTGAAACCTACTACTGAAACCTCATCTAGTAGGAAATGTAGCAAACTTGTACCATCAGAAGTAAAGCAGATTTACCATAAAATTATCTAAATATCTTTTTTCTTGCCCCCATAGAATTACAGAAAAAAATATAAAAGGAACTAAATACAGTACATTTTTCTGCAGTAACAGACAATTAAAAAAAATAATCAGAGGAAACTTGCTGCTGCAACTTTACATTTCACTTCCTATATTTTAATTGAAGTTATTTGGAACACTGAAATTTAGTTGCAGACCTCAAGACGGGATTTAGTGCAAACCTTTAAAAAGAAAGCAAAAAACTAATTTCATCTAACCTCCTTGCACTTTCTTATTTTATGTGCTTAATATTTTATACATAAACTTGCTACAAAAACCACAAACAAACCAACAAAGAGAGTACACTGATGCCTCCTTCTACCACACGAGTATCTTCTGTCCATTCACTGTTTATCAGCTGGATGATCTGATAACATGAGACAGCTAAACATTTTCAGAAGTGCTATTACTCTGCCACGATATAATGACAGCAAGTTTGCTCACAGCCTTCCCAGCTTTTACAGAAAGCCACTGAGCAGCTCCTTTCCCCGCACCTGGATTTCCAGCAATGATACCGGAACAACAGAGCATGAGTTCTCTCCCTGTGCTCACAGGAGTACAAGTTCACTTGTGCTTCACTTTTAGGTTTGATTTAGCAGGACCTCTATTGAAAACCTTGCCTTGATAAAAACCCTTTCTTGTTTCCAGGGTATTATGACATAAAAATGCAAATATTATCAATTCTATACAGCCTTCCTCTTATTCTTGCTAAGAAACGAGTAGAAACAAGGTGAACTCAGTGCATCTTCTTATGCTCTATTACAGCATTCACATAGTAGTCACACATGAAATTTACCTTTATGCTTTTTGTTAAGAGGTTCAATAGATTATGTTTTGATACAGACTCTTCTTTGCCTATTGGAATAACAAATCACATTTTGTACCAAAAAAAAAAAAAAGCTTCGCACTAAAGCTTGTTTCTGGATAATTTTAAACCCTGTGACAGCCTATTCTTTTACTGTCAGACAAAAAAGCAGAATAAGCTAACTAGGTCTACCTTCATTCTTAATAGGACTGACTGTTCTAATCAAATATGTGGAAGAAGAAAGAAAAAGAAGCACTTATTTTTCCTCCTTTGGATTCCTCAGCTGGGAGAGAATACACTTACCAAACAGTTTCAAGAATATCAAAGTAAAACCTAAATCTTCAACTGCATAATATAGTGATTTTCAAAGGGTATTCTTTATTGATGTTCTGAATATAACAGCATTAACATGTACTTAGAGTAGCACTGTGATTTCCCACTAGTTTGAAGGCACAGTGCACCAACAAACATGGCTACACAACACGGAATTTTAATCTGCCTAATACTAAGAATTTTCCAGCTTCTAAGCAGCTGCTGATTAAAAAAAACAGAAGAAACCCCCCAAAAAACAAACAAAACCCACAACAAGCAAACAAAACACCAATGACCAAACTCACAAAAATCCCAAAACAAAAGACACACACCCTACTAGGCACATTATCCTGCAAGATACCTTCACGTCAAAATTTTGCTTTCAAAATTCAATTGCAAAATACTGATAGATTGACATTTATAAGGATACAAGTAACTTAATATGACACAAAAAGAAACACAGATAATTTGTAAAGGACTGCTGTTATTAGAGATATAAACAATCACAATAATGATCTATTGTAATAGGAGACAGCCCACATGTAATCACGATGTGCTGACCTGGGATAGAACCCCTGTAAAACCTGTAAGTTTTTAGATGTCTAAAGATTCCAACATCCATAACTACAACTCTCCCTCGTTTTTCAAACTGGTCTACTTGTAAGACTAAAGTAGCAGCATACTAGGTGGAATAAGTGTTACAGTACCTAATTTTTCCAACCCATAAAGCCCAAAGAGATCACTGATTTAATCAACACATGTTTACTGAAACCATGAGCACTTGAACTGCTTTATCTGTACTGAAAGGAGGAAACAAACTGTGGAGTCTCTGCTTACCTGCTCCTAGTATAAAAGTTCTGGAACATACTTAAAACTTTATGTGGGATCCAGGGCATGGGCTTGCACAGAAACAGCACTTCTATAGAAATGCAAAATACTAAATATTCAAATCTCTTAATCATCTGTTCACAAAACAGAAGACTTTAATTTGCTGGTTGAAGACCTAATTTAATCTATAAATAAAAATAAATAGAAAGAGGTTCCATTACTCCATGACAAAACAAATGCTGTGGGTTAACCCCTAGAGGCAGCTCAGCCCTTGCAGAGCTGATCACACACTCTCCTCAGCGGGTTGAGGAAGAGAATTGGAAGGGTAAAAGTGTGAAAATGCGTGGGTTGAGATGAAGACAGTTTAATAAATAAAGCAAATGCCATGTGCACAAACAAAGCAAAACAAGGAATTCATTCACCACTTCCCATGGACAGGCAGGTGTTCAGCATCCCCAGGACAGCAGGGCTCCATCACACATAACAGGGGCTTGGGAAGACAAGCACCAGCACTTCACATGTTTCCCCTTTCTTCCCTCCTTCCCAAGCTTATATGGCTGAGCATGACACCATATGGGCTGGAATATCCCCTGGCTCAATTGGAATCAGCTGTCCCAGCTCTGACCCCTCCCAACTTCTTGAACATCCCCAGCCTCCTCACTGATGGCATGGGTGAGGAGCAGGAAAGGCCTTAGCACTGAGCAAACACTACTCAGCAAAATTTAAAACATCTGTGTGTTAACAAAACTGTTTTCATCACAAAACTTAGCCCCAAACCAGCTACTTTGGAGAAAAGTAGCCAAGAAGCAGTACAACAAATCACATTTTTAATATAAAGCATCACTGATAAAGTCAGTTCCAATTCAAGGATTCAGAAATCATTCTATTTTAACTCTGATAGTTTGGAAACTTTTTGGACTAAATGAGAAGGTAAAAACCCCTCGGTTTCTATCTCAAAATCTGCAACAAACAAAATGGCCAAGCACCGAAGAAAACATCACCAGAAAACATCCAGAAGCACTGTAACCACTGTGATTCCTACTCCTCTCCCAGCAGGAGTGGGTTCCAGCAGGCAGGAAGCAGCAGCAGTAGCTGTCTGCAGAGCTCCAGCATCCTGCCTCTCAGCACCTCTTGCAAGAATTTGGACTTCTTTTTCACTTCTTAACATACACAAAGATTTTTCCTTATGTTTCTGCCAATACTTAAAGATATAGTTTAATATCTCTTCTCATAATTAGAGACAGTAATTCAAAAAGTTTAGAAACTGGAAATCAAGAAAGCCATTTTAACTACTTTCAAATCCTAACATAAGCCTCAGCCCTTTTTAATAATCACAGCAGTTTAAATAACCGATGGCCAACAACAGAAAGAAAACATGCTGACATTTTTTAACAGAAAAAGTTCTTTAACCCATGAATACAGAAAAATAACTTTGCTTTGAACAACTCCCTTTCTTTCTATGTGCTCCTTTCAATATGAAGACAATAGATGGTATTTCACACATCCTCTTACAATCCCTACAAAAACATTAATACACACGTTCCTAAAGACAAATAATTCACCTACAGAAGTTTGTTTAGAACATGATTTCAGGAAATATTCTTCATGAGAAACCACACACGTGTAAAGGAGAAAAACCCAACTCATATCTTCATTTGCAGCCATTTTCTCACCAACCAAACCAGTGAGGTTCCTTGGGAACTTAGGATGAACAAATACAACATATAACAAGCAGTAATAACTTTTTCTTCTGCATTCCATACTAATAGTGATCTGCTTGGCTATGTAGTACAGCCAGACAGTAAAGCACTAGCTCTAAGATGACTGACTCATAGTTGTGAACTGAAAGATGTTGCAGTCAGAAAACAAGCCTGGAAGAAATAAACACACTTTTACTAACAAAAATGTCGGGATTATTTTTATTATATTAATAAAAACATTAAAATACAGAAATATTTTCTCTTCCAGATATGACAGACCTATTTAAAAGAATGGAAGATTATTATGATGTTAGTCCTAGCTTTATCTCTCCAAAAAGTATAAATAGTTTTACAGACCTATTCATTCTCAAATCTCAATGTGATCACTATTTCTGAAAAACTACTTTAATTAACTTCATCCTCTGATGAAACCTACAAGGTACTACTCTTTATTAATAAACATCTTAATCATGGACTAGTGCAAGGATAAGAAACAAGAAGAACATTGCCACCTAGCTGTTTCAGCAGTGCCCATAGAGGATGGCATGTTTAGCTTATGTCTCTCATATACTCCAGGGAAAAATCACTCCAAATCAAAAATGTACGAAGGCTACCCAAAAACACGGGACAAGACTGTGTTTCTGTTGCTTTTATCTTATAAGTTCTGAAAGTAGCTGGTCACAAAATATATGCATTGAAAGCTTTTCCAAAATAATTACTCAATACAATCATAAATCAGTGTCTGACACCATCTTTCTTTCATCAGTTCTCAGCAGAAAGACAAACAGACTAACATAGAGGTATGTACATTAACATTTGTAAATTAAACAATGCTGGGAAATTCCTGAAAAAATTAAAATATTCTTAGATATAATATCAACGTATACGTAAATAAGTAGACACCTCTGATGGAGAGATGTGTTTCTTAAAAATACATTTCCTGGCTTTTTGCTTTAAATACATTTAATAAAAAGTTATATTTGAAAAGTAGTAGTTTTACAATTTATGAAATGCAACTCTCTACACACACATCATATAAAGACTTTCCAGAGAAAGCAAAATAAAGCAAACCAGCTAAAGCCTGACATTGCACGTGCCCAGACTGGTATTTTCTAAGTAATTGTAAAAAATGCCACAGTAGAAGGGCATCCTGCCCTGCCTCACAGTCCCGAAAGAGCAAGGGCAAGCATCTCAGAACTGGCACATCATCTGCTTGGCAGCTGTGTATTCCCGCTCTGCAGCCAGGAGCTCATGCATTCCAAAAGCATTTGGTAGTTTCTCTGAAGCTCTTCAACCTAATATACTAAATTTAGGGAGCTGTAGCACTGAGCAAACAATCAGAAAAGAGGATAAAGCCTCTGAATAGCTGCAAGGCTTCAGATGGTGATTCGATCTCCCCTCCTATGAAATCTTTTATCATCTTTTATCTAGATTCATGCCATTTTCTGAAGAATGAAGCTGTGCTATGTCTTGTTAGGAAGCAATGTGTAACAATACAAAATGTCCAATTTTATAAAGTTTTCCATTAAAAACTGAACCTTTACCAGTTGGCTGCTGGTTACTCCCCATTCCTGCAGCTCTCTGGTCACGTCAGTCTGTGAATCTCCTCTTGCCCATTGATCCCGAGTGCAGCCCAGCCTTGAGAAACAAGCTGTGGAGCTCATGGTGCACTGATCTCCAGGCTGAGCCTCCCTCCCTCCCAGTGCAGGGAAGACAAGAACACAGCAGGGTCCCAAGTACCTCCAGCCTCCAAAAGAAACCATTTACTGGTGGAGAACACTCCATTAGGAGCACTGCCCTCCTCACCACCACCATGGCACAGCCAAGCAGGACTGTAATAGACTCACCTTTAACACCAGCATTTTCATTA
The DNA here is from genome assembly GCA_013397135.1 of Pachyramphus minor. Classification (NCBI taxonomy): domain Eukaryota; kingdom Metazoa; phylum Chordata; class Aves; order Passeriformes; family Tyrannidae; genus Pachyramphus; species Pachyramphus minor. The sequence goes on from VYXB01004877.1 coordinate 1,293,226, forward strand.
TGATCTAAGAGTAAATAACAACTTCACGAAGAATGGGGGTGTTCATTTAGTACTTTACACGTCATTTTAAACACAATAAAACAGAAGACTGACTGGGACTACAGAAGTTTACTACAGCCCTGGGTAACTACTAACTCTTCCTATGTTAGAGTACTGAAGACTTCCAACTTCTTCCACTCCTTCCTTAACCTGGAACTGCAGTGGAATTTTGAGGCAGTAAGAGGATGTATGTGTTTATACTGCATTCAGCATACACAGAGACCCAGCAAATCCTGACTATGAGTGGAAGGAACTGATACAAGTGGAAGGAACAATTACACAAGATCACACTTCCACAATGAGGGATAAAAACAATCAATTCACCTGGAATCAGTATGAATTAACTCATCTGCTGCAGATATGCCAAATAACTACTGTTATATATATATATATATAACCTGATAATTATACATAGAGAAAACCCCAGAAAATAAAACGGCCTAGGCAGACAAAGTGAAAAGCTTTAAGCTGCCCAAAGGATAGCACTAGTTAAGGAAAAAAGCACACACCAGAGTGTCACTGGTGTCATATCAGTGTCTTCTGAAGATGGAACACATACAAAGACCTTAAAAACCTAAACCAGTCAAAATTGAGGCACTCAGTAAAACTATGTCAATCACTTGTGCAAGCTCCTTAAAAGGGAAACTGTCCTTTTTTTTCTCCTTAATGTTACTTGATTCACAAGATTTTACACCTTCACCAATGGACAGTATGCAAATTGCAATTAGTAGTTAGTAGAATTAACTGCAAATATATTTAACGATGACTCAACCTCTGCAGAGCTTAGCCTGCAATAAAGACAGCTAATGAACATACCACCTCCCCCTCTACCCAAATTTTAGTTAGTCTTATCCCATAAGAATTTACATTTTGCATTTAGAGGTTTGTCATTCATATTGGCCACCAGATATTCCTCATGTGCTTATCAGACACCAAACCAGGGTAATAATTTACGCAAAAAAATGGAGACTGGCAGGAGTGTGTTACTCCATCATCCTAGTCCTCCCTTTCCTCTGTCCCATGATTATTAAGATTATGGAGTGAAATTTGGTTAAAATTATTCAAAACATTTGAAGCTGAAAGTGTTTTATCATATGCCCAGAACTGGACGCAAGATAAATGTAACCAGAGTTCTCACTGGCAGAAAGCAGTCAGGTATTTCACACCTACCCCTTCTCTTTGGCCAGCTTGTCAAGCACATGCATTCAGACCAGCCACAAAAACTACCCTCACATCTGGCAAGTCAGGGCCAAGACAGATAAAGAACAAAAGAGCAAGGATACCCTGGAGACTACAGGAATAAACTAGGACTGCTCCAGGGTATTTTCATGATGAATAAAAGATCATAGAGAGAAGATCTGTTATCTCAGACGTAACAGCGGATAAGACAGAATCTTCAGGAAGTCACCTTTAATTCTTTTGTCTTTAAAGAACAAAAACTAAAAATGGTTAACCTGTATTTAGCTCTTCTCCTTCTAGATATGAACCTACAAAACGCTAAGCAAGTGTTACACTCAGCACAGTACACAGCATTTACCCTCAAAAGAAGAAGAGAGCACCAACCTCTTTCAAAAAGATACTGGAAAAAAATATATACAGAGCAAACTTCACCAGTGCAATATATTTTCAAACAAACACGTATATGTATACAAGTGTGTATATATATATGTATGTAATAAACAGATTATTATCAACTAAATGCAAACAACTCACAGTTTAAACTGCTTTAGTGTGATTCCCTTCAACATGAAGGGAAAAGATGGCCATTAAACAAAATCTGACACTTTACCAAATAATTGCTATTGAACCACCAATTATGTTTACTACATCTTTAAGACTATCCATGCAGGATGCTACCCCGACTCTTGGTTTCTCTGGGCCACATACCCTTGTTTTTTACTTTTACAACCATGTCAAGTTGGATGAGTCTAAAGGAAAGGAAAAAAATTTCACAGCCTCTAATAAAAGCAACAAAACATACTTTTGTCCTTCATTCAATTGCCATCAGTATCTATGTGGTATCTGCTTTTCCTGATTTGAACATTACAACCAATATTCTATGTTCATAGCATCAAATGTTTATGTATCACAATACAGAAAAAAAACCCAAGCAGTGGTATTATTCAAGCCTTTCTAGGGTAGTTTCCAAGAGAAATAAAACTGAGATTTTCTTATGAAAATATTTTTAGCTGGAAACACTGAATTAATAATCCTTTATTCCAGCAGATCTGACAATTATGTACTAGCAAATGAGCTTACTTGGATAATAGTTCTGTTAAGCCTCCTCACAATCATCTTGTGTTCAGTGGACTTATATGTCAGTGTATTTTAGACTTGTTGTGATGGTCTTGATCAAACATCTATTCCTCCAGGCTGTTGACTCACATTTTCAAACATTCTGAAAAGTTTGTCTAGTTTGCATGGTCCAGCTGTAGGTGACAGGTAGAAGAAAAATTCTACACTGTACAAGAAAACAGGAATGTCTTATATTTGAGAATGGTTTTTACAGATGCATTTCAGTTATTTCATACCCAACAAGATTTCATTAAAAATTACATTCTTGCATCAAAAGCAACTATTGCTTCTTCACAAGACTTGGAACACCTGCAGATCTGAGGCACCAGCCACAAATCATGACTCACCTTATCCTACAAGCCACGTGATGATCCACTACGTGGAATGATGGAGAAACAAACTCCATTTTCATTACAATATGCTCTGTTTTCCACAGACGGCGTGTGCAGTCCTGGATTTCCACATGGCTGCAAGCAAGAAGTCGCACAGCTGCCAAAGAAACCCTTCACCAGCTGAGAAACAGACTGACTTGGCAATGTCCCCACATATGATACAAATGTAAGAGTGGTCCTGAGGATGAGCACAGGTAAAAAAAAAAGGAAAACATCCTATGACTTATACAAGAAGAATCAGAACAGAGACAAATTACCTGGTGTATTTGACAAAATCTGAAGGCATGTGGGTTTCAAACATGCTCTCTGTTGTTCATCCTGCACTCCTGATAGCCAGCAGTGAAGAAAAGGTACCTTCTTCACTCCTGATTCATGGGTATCACACGCATGAATTGGTTGGGTAATACATTATTACACAGATTTCATTTTAATGATTGAATTACAAAAAAGCTAGAATTTGGAATTTTTATGATAATATGAACAGTGTGTGATTATGTTTTTCACTGAAAGGGTGGAGAAAATGGTTTCTTCAACGTCTACAACTTCTGTAATTCATTTTCCTTTCATTTCAGCTTTCTGGATAGTACTCAAGACTTACCACTGGTCTTTGCATACAAAGTTGCATTAAAAACTTCAATGAAAAAAACACAATGGACAAAGCAGATTCTCAGGCTCAATAGAAGAAAAGACTCTGTGGAAGATATCTACAAAATGAACCAATTACCAGGTCTTCCCATCAATTACTGAGGGCTGATACAGGTTTCACGAGTCTCTTCTCTGCACAAACATGGGCAGGGATATTGCTTTTCAAGACTGAGTTAGAAACTAAAACAAAAGCTGAAAACTAATGCAGAGGGAGCAGAGACAGAGTTTTTAGTACACAGTCCTGAAATACTGAGCATTTTATTGCAAGTAATGCCATTTTTTGTTGTTTCTATTAATGAGACATTTCCACCCCAGAGACAAATGATCATCAATTACTTTCACTTTGTCACTTTAAGGACAGCTGCAAATATTGACAAAGGACAAGGTATTTATACTGAGCATGTTTTGTCAGGTAGAAGTTGGGGGAGGAGGGGTGGAAAGTGACATTTTAGTACAATTTGATACACAAACACTTGAACGGCTTGAAGGCACCACATGTATACAATTCTGCATATGTACACAAAGTCTGTCTACTCTTCGAAAAATAAAGCTAATAAATTTGGAATTTGAAAATAATTACAGGAAATACAGAAGAGTCTTGATCTTGGGCAGTGTTTGATTTACATCTATACCGCTTCAAAGAGCTGTCTCAGCTTCCTCTGAACTAATTTCCAAATGCTGGTTTCAGGCATATTTTGGTTTTTTTCCACTCTAACTCTGCCTTAAAAATTTTTAAGCACATAAAACGTGTTTAAGCACAGCTGTCACAATATTTTTCTCTCTAAAACCAAATAGTTCTAAATCTCTCTCTAAAACCACTAGAGTATTAGGGTCTTATGCAGCACCAGATTTACAACTTTTCAATAAGTTCATTTTTAAACATAAAGTTAAATACAATATAACACAGTTCAGCCATTCAGGACTGAATTTTCATAGGGTGTTTCACTTAACCAGAGCTCCAAGACAGAGCTGGCAGCATATCTAAGGAACAGTCACAATACTGCGGCCACATTTCCAGTCCTTCTCAAGAGTTCTATACAAACACTAAGAAACGGCACTGGGATTTCATTTAGTCATATTTTATTCATCCTGTGGGATTAGTTACAGAACAGGGGGTTGTTTGTGGTTTTTTAACACCGTTTCACCATGTCTTTTCATCAGCTTTGACATGAAATAGTTAAATGCAGGTAGCTGGTAAAAGATGATAGAATGTTTTGGATTGGAAGGGACCTTTAAAGGTCATCTAATCCAACCCTGCTGCAAGGAGCAGAGACATCTTCAGCTAGAACAGTTTGTTCAGAGCCCTGTCCAGCCTAACTGGTCCATACCTGCACTCTACTTGTGTGTGTATGCAGGTATGTTTGGAAACAAGCAGGCAAGTGATTTATTCATGCACAAGAACTCTTTGCATGTGGGTAATCCAGTGCCATGAAAAGAAGAAGTCCTGAAAACAGAGTCAGAACAAAAGCAGCTGCTTGCAGTATCTTAGGAAAACATGTTTTGGAGACTTTACTCTTCATCAGACCAAAGTACCTGACTCTAAGACTAATATTCAAACTACAATTGTTGTTGAGGTCTACTACTGCTGTAGTAGTAGCAGACTAAGTAGTAAGTCAAAATCTTAGCATCTAACGATGAAAACAGGAATCACTGTATGAATCTGAACACTTCCATCCATGAAACAGCACATAAAACTCCTCTTAATGTTACAGTGACGGTGAAAAAAACCAACAACAAACGAAATGTTGGGAGGAAAAGGGAGGCTCACTACAAAGTTAATCTTGCCTTTAACTGAATTTATGAAACAAAACCTGAAACAAACACCAAGCTTGGGGGAAAAAAAATACAAGGAATGTCCTTTTAGAAAACCAGGTGTTATTGCTCACACAAAATGGAAAGGAATATGAGCTGAGAGAGGCTTATAAGCAAACAAGCAGGAGGCTGATGAGAACGTGGGCCATTGTCACTTGCATAATGTAAAATTGAAAGCTGATAAAGACTGAGAATACCTTTTACAGTTTTGTAGGAGGGCTTTTACTAATTAGAAGGCATTCACTGTCTGCCTCCAGTCTGCCAGAAAACAGAACCAAATATTTACTACTTTAGTAACATTTTAACAAATTTAAAAGATGACACTCTTTGCATTTGTGTTTATACATTTCAGTTCTAACATGTAAAGAGTAACAAAAGTTTAATAAGCAAATTCTCTGTCCTGTTTAAACCACAGACCCATGTAAATGAATCCTTTCTCTACGTTAGGAAAAAGAAAGTCTTACACCAAAATGTACATAAAACTTCTGGGGGTTTTTTGCAGCCTAAAAGAGGTCTGTTACATTCTTTCTCCAGTAAAACCAAGAAAAAAGGAATGAAAGCCCAGATGAAGAACTCTTGTTTTGCAAAAACTTCAGCCTTTAAAGTTGAAAAGAGAGACTCAGAATGGACTATGGACTATGGACTAGATTATCTCCACTGAAAGAATCAAAAAATGAGATTTGCAGGAGGGAGCAGGAATAGTAAACCATCTTTCCTTCCATGTCACCCAAATATCTTCCTAATCACCATAACTTTAATAGCAAATACAGTAGGGGAAAAAAAAAACCTCACAGAAAACAGCTACACCTTGGGAGAGACTGACAGTTCCTAAGCTCTAATTTATTTGGAGTGGAGAAATGTATGCACTCCCTCCTAAGATGCACTGTCCATGGTAGCTGTCCTCCACCCTGCCAGGCTACCACGAACAATGGCAGCACTGTTGTTCTCTGCATCCAAGCCTTGACAACCTTGACTTTTTTCCCTACATATGAGGTTCCCTTCAGCTCACAAGCTCAAGTTGAAGGGCTCTCTTTCAAAACAACAATTATATTGACCTCTCTGGAGTCTGCAGAAACAGCTAACAAAGGTATCATTAAAAAACTGTCAATGTAGACCAAACGAAGAAATTGTGATCTGTGTTGGTCTTAACCATCTTTTGTGCTGGTTTGCCTATGCCCCATTTTACCAGGATACCAGGCAAATACCTTGGACAACATTTCAGAGTTACAGAGACTAAAACTGAAGTCTCTAGGTTTCAATTAATGTCCTGATTTACAGCTAATGGTTCTTAGTCATACTAGAACTCAATAAAACTTTCAGAAGTTAGACACTTAATATAATGTGGCACTAGCCAGTCTTACACAGTATTCCCAGGAACCACCAAACTGTACTGCTCAACACAAAAGATTGCCCAAATTAAAAGGCCAAGTATAAAGCAAGTAAAACTTCAGTTTTATGACAGAGCTTAGAGCAGACACAATACAAAAATAATGCCAAGCTTTCAAAAGAAAGTATAAATTGCATTTATCATTGTTGGGTTGTACATTTATTTTAAAGTGGAATATTATGACAACTGAAAATAAAGTCTCTATCCATTTCCAAATGATGCTGAAAAATCACTTCAGCTGTTATGTTGTTATAAAAGTAACATATCAATCATTTCACAGTAATGCTGCACTTGATTCAGTACCAATGCCAGCTATATGACTCAGTTAGTATATTGAAGTACACACAGTTTCACTTTATGATCACTAATTTTCACTATTTAATAGCAGTATATTCAGTGTCTATGGATATGCTGTTTGAATACTGAAATAGGTACTTCATACATCCAACTAAGGGGACTTAAGAGATCTTCCCAGACATGACTGGTGAGTGTGTGAAGGGAGGGAAGAACAGGATAGGATGAACAGACACCAAGGGGGAAGAACAGTCCTGCACTGGAGAGAGGGCAATGCATCTTCAGAGGTGAGTGGAACTTCTCCCTCAGACTTCTAAGACCAAGCAGCAGAGGCAGATAAAACAGTGCTGCTTTATTTCCCCCATTAACTATGTATACTGGAAGGATAAAAGTGAATTTGGATATAAGCTGGGAGTGCTCAGAAATTGGACACAATAAATTACACTTCAGGGAGTATCATCTACATATTCCCCAAAACAGATGAGTTATTTCAGCAAGCTGGAAGCAACAAATGTTTGTTTCTACTAATTTTGTTATCATCATCCCTTAGGCCCATGCAGCTCATCTCCTGTCCAATTTCAGCTCTATGCTTCCCCAGAAACATAATCTTTCTGAGACACTGTCCTTTTCTGCCCTTAACATACAAACTTCATCCAGTGTAAGGAAAAGCATCAAAACACTTAAAAATAGTAATTCCTGTAAATGATTATGTTTTTTAATAAGCACGACTTAGCAAGGAACTTTATTTGAATCGCTGTGGTAGAGACAGTTTGTTTTCCCATCAGTAATGAACTATGCATTCTTACTCAAATGTAACAAGATGCTCAGCTCCCAGGATAACTATCAGGGGAGGAGCTCCTGTTTTATTCTGCAGACAAAGCAGATACCCTATTTAAGTTTTTGTCCCTAGGAGGTGAAATCATAACAAAAGACAAGTTTTGTTAACAGTTTAAGAAAAGAACCTTCTAAAAGTTTCCACACTATAAAATTATGACCTAAAGCAATTTTAATGCAAGTTTCCTGTGGTCATAATCACCTTCATGGTACATATAGTCATTTTCTCATCTATTAACAGCCTTGTAATCCCACAGCCCTTTTATGCTGGAACACCAGCTTTGGAGGGGAATGTTGCACAAATGCAAACAACTCTTAATAAGCACAATGCTATTTAAATCTTTTAGTGCCTATAGACAGCAGGCATCAAGAACACATTTTTGACCCTTAGGCAAGGCATCAGAGAAAAATCAAAATAACATCTTTGAGGTTTATTTCTTAATTACAATGAACTGTCTGCAAATTCAGGGCATAATAGCCTTGAATTGATCTTACTCATCCTCAATGTAGGAAATTAGTAGTTAAGTTGTTTCTGCCTATCAGTTTATAGTAGATAAACATATTTACTCGAGTGTGGCTCTATTTGAAAAATCCCTCATTTCCACTTCTAATTTATTTCAAATTTTGTCACTCATCAGATTTGTATTAATACATTTTTTCTGAGGACTATTATCATTAAGTCATGAACTCATGTTCCAAGCAATAATGCAGAAAGTTGGTAACATATTTGGTGTCCTTCAGCTCTCTCAAGCTCTTCACAACAAATCTGGGGAGCGGGTCACAGCATTTAAAACAAACAAAACCCCTGCACACACCAAAACACAGCTTCCCTTAAAAAAATCACAGCAATCTCAGTGGTTAAGGGGAGGATGAATCATAGAATCACAGAATATCCCGAGTTGGAAGGGACCCACAATGATCATACAAGTCCAACTCCTGGCCCTGCACAGGACACCCCGAGAATCCCACCACGTGCCTGAGAGCATTGTCCAAGCACTTCTTGAACTCTGTCAGGCTTGGGGCTGCGACCCTTCCCTGGGAAGCCTGTTGCAGTGCCCAACCACCCTCTGAGTGCAGAACCTTCCCCTAGTATCCAACCTAAACCTCTGCTGACACAGCTTCATGCCATTAAGATGTCCAGCATTCCTTTATACTTTTAACTCTAATGGGACACAATGGAGAGACTCAGGAAATCTCAAGCCTTGTTCTATAAAAGGCAACCTGAACCACAGAGCACACAGGCTGTTTGAATACATCATTGCCCCCTCTTTTTAGAGAAAGAAAGCACAGAGATTGCATTTCTTTCCAGTAGAAATACTTTCCTAACTACCTCCCAGATCTAAAGTTATTAGGAGGGTTTTTAGAAATACTTATACACACACATATACTAATGATGTTCCAGTGAACAAAAGAAGAAAAAAATCCCAAATCCCTGCCCTTTCTCTTTTGTTCTCAAGTTTCCTATAATTTCTCAGAACAAATCAGTTTGTTTAAAAACTACAAGAATTAGTGACATCTAAATGCAAGTGGAAAATCCAAGACAAAGCCGGAGTGACTCACCATTGATTTATCAATGGATATCATGATTCAATGTTAGTTCCAGAAAAGCTGTCAAGTTTAGGTTTTTACTGACCCTGTTGCCATGAATCTTCCCAAGAGATTTCACATAAACAGAAAATATACAAGAAGTTAATTATACAGGACCACGGTGTAATCTAACGCAAGCTCAGAGCTAGTGGGAGAACATGTACGTGTCACTACAAATATTTAAACAAGAAGTTCAGTGTTTGATTACATCAGTCAAGGCAAATTTGGAATTGTTCAGATCTGCCAAAAGCACTTTGCTAACAAGTGAGATGAGGAAGCAGGCGGCATGTGCCTTCCTAGAGCACCTCAGCAAAACCCCCGTGGCCTTTTATTACTGCTCCAGTCACACAGCTACAATCTCCACCTCGTCTCTCCTCTTCCTTCTGCACCATTTTCAAGTCGCCTTGAGCACATTCAGTTTTGTTCTGGCCAATAAATGCAGCTAGTTTCCTTCCCTTCCAATTTATTTCTCACCTATCCTTTATTCTCAGATCTTCCCTAAACGGTGTACAACCTGAAGTCTTGAACCCTCAGCTTTTCTCCGGTATCACATTATCACATTAAAAGAAACAGGTCTCTCTCTGGGGAGAGACACCAAACAGTAACATTTTAGCAAGAGCATCTTCCCTTTGACTTCATTCCATGATTTTCACTCTCATCTCTTATTTCCCTTACAAATTCTTAGAAGAAAGAGTGGCAGTAGATTTTTTATACTGTATTATAACATGCAATAGAGGAGTGATACTTGGTTGAAGTTTTTCCTTTTGAGGATGTAGGTAGTTGGTATTTTTTAGAGGTAGGTCTGCTCCAAAAAGTATCATATTCCTTTTCACATGTAGAAAAGTATGGACATATAATACTATTTATCTAGATTTTGTGGGTTTTTTTAATGTTCAATTGATTCAGAAAGAAAGACAACTACCAGTACCCTGATACTATAACCAAGACCTTCCCTACAAAATATTGGGCTCTTGATAGCTTTATTTTATTTAGGAGTACATGCCAGATCCTAATATTCTTCCAATAAAATATTTTTGATATGGTGCTTATGCTGGCAGAATATTTTGATGCATTTACATTGCATTTGTGATTTAACCTACAGCCTTACATTTATCCCTTAGGTGTGGTAATCCCCACTGTTAAAAAGGCAAAGCAAAACAAAAAAGCTGAACACACTGTTTAAGCAATCTATTGCAAACAGATGACAGAGACATATTTTCTTATTTTTAAATCAGACCATTGATCAGCAAGACAATAAACAAAGAAAAAGATCTGCTAGCCTAAAATGTGTGACTCTTCTTTATGCCACATTTCCAATCAATAAGGTAAAACATTACTAAAATATGAAGAGTCATGGTTTTATTTACTGCTGCTTCTCATGTTCTGGTGTGAAGTCCACCGTCACATCATGCTAGGACTGTTTATACTTCATACACCATCACTTTGTCATTGTATCAATGACACATCACTTATGCAAAAATGGTTCAAAATTTTCAAGCTCTAATGAAGCTGACTGACACAGCCGTGTTCTTCATCCTTATCCTCTGATATCAGCTCATCCTGCAAACACCTTGCACATTGACTGCAACTGTTATGATGAAATAAAAGCTTGCAAACCTTGCTCAGAGCTTCTGTTTGTACGTTCTTTAAGAATTGGTACCCTAGAAAGATTTCATGTCCTTTACTTATCTATGAACACAAGCACACGTGGAGGAGCAGCAGACAACACACATTTCTCATGTCATTCCTGTATTTGACCTTGAGTAGTTTCTTTTAAACATGAGAACTTAAATTGTCTGCATCTGATAACAACAGAGACAGTTCATTTAGCACCCACATGATGATGTTTACTGAAAAGTCAAAGGTTACTCATTAAGAACGGGACTGGAATGACTAACACTTCAAGGGCCCTATTTGTGTTGGCTTGATGATTTATGGCACAGTACTAGTAAGCAATGATAAAATACAATATAATCATGTCTGTGAAAAGTTCTGCACACTGAAAACTTAAGACAAGTTTTTAAATCATCAACAGAGACATCTATGGTTTAGCATTCATCTTCTCAGAATTATGAGATAAACATAACATTATTTAATTCTTGGACCTTGATTACTTTTATTACCTTGAGCATATGGTCTACATTTAGTGTAACAGCTGTGTATATATATGCAAGATGACCATCAGTATCACTCAATTTCTATACATCTCCCATTTCTAGATACAGTTATGAGCCTGAAAGCACAAAGGGTTACATGGCAAATATATAATGGGACTCCAGAAGCTGCTTCATTCAATACCCAATCAAAAGAAATCAAGAAATCCAACATGTAAATAAGTTCTATATTCAGAACAGACAAAATGTAAGTCTTCAATACCTCAATTCTCCAAAATAAATCCCATCCTCATTCCTAGCTGATGAATCTGTTACATTAATTTCTGAGTTTTTCCTTCAGTTGAAGAGAAAATGGAAAAGAGCTGAGTTAAATACAGAAGCTTCAAGATCAAGTCACAGAACAGACAAAACTTTAGTGCTGTTGATAAGTGAACTGTTTCTGAAAACGTGAGAGGAAAAGAGTTTATCTTTTTTCAGTCTAACTGGAACTTTAACAGAGAAACTTTGCAAATACCAGCTATACAGTGACACACAATCAGAATCCAGCTAGACTGTGAACAAGGGCACTCAAACTCACATGCCTGTTCTATGGAAAGGGAAGGCATAGTCAAACACCCTTGGCTCAAGAAAATATGGAGAAGTACCAAAACTTACTCTATATAAGTAAATAAAGACTACTCAGCAACAGGAAGATGAGAAAGGCCTCATCTCTTTGCACACCAGAATGCTCTTCACAAAGTCATCTGTCTCTTTTTTCCCCGTAGGGACTTTTCATGGAGATTAATTTTAATGCCTTATCTCATTATTATTCAAGAAAGTGTTTCAGATTTTTGTGTTCAAATATAACACCAACAGTTAAGTTAGAAACTGCAGTTTTAGGATGTGTTTTCCCCCACCATTTTAGGATTCATTGCAACTTTTAAAACATCTTGAAATTACTCTCAATGCAGAAGGTACAAGTAAAGGAGTTAGCATTCTCATCCTCTGGATGGTATTTTCTTCCTGACATTCAATTAACCCTGTATCACTGATATTAATATTTCAATTTCCACTGAAGTTATATTTCTGGTGCTTTTTTGTTGCTCAAACAGGCTCTTAAATTTATTAAAGGTACATTAAGGTAAAACCAATGGCATTTAATATAGAGAATTAACTGAACAGGTAACACCTACAAGCTATTTGAAAAATACAGAGAAGCATCTAAATTACTTCTCCTGTCAAATCTAAATACCAGTGACATTACTGTGTTGCACAATGCTAACTGCAGCTATAATTTACACACAAAGATTTCCATGTTATATCAAATTTCAAGATGCATGAGGGCTTTCAAGCAAATAAACAAAAAACACTTAAGCATCCACAAATAAAAAAGATACAGTTTTTCTAAAGTTAGATGGGAATGGCAGATTTTAGCTTCATCTACATGAACTGAATGTTAAGTCTACCAGTAAAGATTTTTTTAAAGGAATTAATATTCATGTAGTTTCAACCATAGGCAAAGATGGATGAGGATTGAAATCTGCTCATTTGAACATAATCTGCTCATCATGAAATGCAACAGAAGAGTCTCAAGAACAAGCTTATCAAAGTGCCAAGATAAGAATATAACTCATATCTCCTTTTTACTTAAGCAGCATCAAAATCTTACTTTCCTTCTAACAGAAGTACCATTTAACATAATTTCCCTCTTATTTCATTCATACAGACCAACTCACACTTTGCACATTTCTGTCTCTTTCTTAGTTAATAGTTTGAGTCACGGAAAGCAGAACAACAGTAAGATATAACATGTTGGATATTCATTCTGAAGAAGGAAGACACCACTGAAAATTCTATCATAGTTACTAAAACCTGCTACAGCTGTACTAGGGAATTTCATGCACATGTAAAAGCCCAGCCAAATATTACTCCGCTGTACCCTTGGACAAGAAACCATAAAAAGTGAGTAAGCTGGTAAATTGAGGGACAGAACTTGGTAATTTGCTTCATTCTGCATTGACATCAAAACAATGTTTTAGAAGTGGGCTACGAGAATTTTAAAAAAGTTCTTTGGAATTTTTTCATTTTTTAATCAGTCAATGTATTGTTTCTCTGTCCCAATTTCTTAGTAACTTGTTCATGAAATAAGCTTCAAAGCATTCCTGGTTTTGGTTCCATTCACAGTTCTAAGACAGTACTAGATATAAAGTGTCAAATCCACCTGTCTCCACAATGTATTTAAATATGGACAATATTTGCATTCTACAGAGAAAACATCAGTAACAAAGCATAAAAACCAGAAATAAACAAGTAAAAAAAGAAAATTGCATCATCTTTCTCTAGTTTCACCATATGGACTGAACAGTTATTTCTCCTATCTGAGAGCATAAGATAAGTCCTACTTCATTCTACTACTTCTTTTTGATTAAAAACCAAACAAAAAACCCCAACAACATAGAATCAAAAAGCCCTCAAGCTTCCAGGCTTACCCTCAAAAAAGCAAGTTGCTAAGCAAAAAACTCAGTATAACACAATTGCTGATAGCATTGACCTCATTGATACATTATCTCAATGAATTCTTAAAATAGCAATACAGTAATTTATAGTAATTTCTTATGTACGTTACAGGTTTGAATTTGGGAATGGCAACGTTAACACAGAGAACAATTTCTCATGGTCTGTAGCTGCTGCTCTGGAAAGCTTTGTATGAATTGCTCAGACCAGTTCAGTACAGCTTACATATGCTTTGTGGTTCCAAAATTCAATTTTGGAACTCGTAATCAACTACAAAAATACCAGGAACTGAATATGAGCAATATTAAAATGCAATTTCTTCCCACTATTGACTACTTATCAACTGACAACTTAGTCTGTTGAAATTAAAACAATTGGTGTATTTCGTGGTGATGGTTAAAGCTGCTGACCATAAGTAAAATTATTGCAGTTTACAGACTTAAATCTCTTAATCTAAGCAGCTAATTTAACCTGACATTGCTAAAGACAACACAACTTTGAATAAAGAGTGTTAATGAAACATTAAAAGGTTGCACAGTTAAATTATAGTCCAATACATTCATATTAACTATTTCCTGCAGTCTGTCTGCAGAAATAAGAAACTGCTTTAGTTACACAATAAAGTTGCACAGCATGTCAGAAATGATGGCTATCCATCAACATTTACAGGAATTCAGATCACAGAATCATAGAATACCCAAATGCTTCTCAAACTCTGACAGACTTGGTGCTGTGACCACTTCCCTAGGGAGCCTGTTCCAATGTCCAACCACACTCTTAGTGAAGAACCTTTTGCTAATACCCACCCTAACCCTCCCCTCATGCTGCTCCCTTGGATCCTATCGCTGGTCACCAGAGAGATCAGCACCTCCTGCTCTGCCTCCCTTTGTGAGGAAGCTGCAGACCACAGTGAGGTCTCCCCTCAGTCTCCTCTGCTCCAGGCTGAACATGAAAGGCATCCCCCTTCCCCCTCAGTCCCTACACAAATCGCTAGTTAGGCAAGTAAATCAGGCCCAAACCCTCAGCTGAATCACCTGGTATGGCTTCAGTCATTAAATCAGTGGCATATTTCCATGTAGGTAGAAACATGGCTAAGAGTGAGACATATACATATATATATATGCCACATCAGTGGAAAGATACCTCTTTACACCTATGAGAAACTAGCCCATTTCCAATCACTTTAATAATCATTAACTAAGCATTAATTCTCAAAACAGTACTGTAAGGTTCAAACGTTCCCACACTCATCTTTACAAGCTGCATCTTCTGATGTTTTTAAATAACAAAAATAGTTGCTCACTACTAAGATTTACTCTCGTACTCTTTAAAAGCACTTATTCCATGGTGACTATGATTTATTGACATGTATAGAATTTATGGAAATCCACAGTACCGCTAATGGGTTGATAAAACTCCAAGTACTATAATGCTGTATTCACACTGTAATAGAGGTGAGCTCTCATGTTCTTGCAAACATGCAGGACAGTGCCCAGTGCAGATAAGGGACACCATTTGTGGACACCAAGTTATTTGGACAAATTCAAGAAGCATGTTACATAAAAATTCACAGGGAAAAAAAATTGTAGATGTGCTGTATCAAAGACAGTTCCCGTGCAGAAACCTAAAAACTTCAACGACCAAAATTCTATTTTGTAAAAATAAGACAGGACATCTCTGCTGATAAAAGTGAATAGTCTAGATGCTGCAAAATCCATCTCATCCTCGGCTAGGAACGATCTAGGTGCAAACACTGACTATAGGGATTGTCTTTTCTAAGTAACTGACTGTACATTGTAAGGAGAAGAAAGAAGAAGAAGAAGCAGCAACATGAGTCATTATACACATAAACAGATCTTTGTCACTTAAAAGCACTTAATAATACAAACACAAAATATATTAAGATATGCACTTAAATGCTATTTTACTAGCTGAGGGCAGAGCACGGGCTCTACATCAAAGATAATGATTTGTATTTTACGGAGGTGGGACAGAATTTACTGGTGGCAGCTGGACCACTAGGAAAAAGAGGGAAAGGGAAATAAACTAAAGCTCTAAAAGCCACAGAGTTCTCAGTTCAGCACCAGTCAGTGGTACACATGTGAAAGACAAAATTTGAAAGAGGAAAAGGTGTATAGGAGGAGTAATAGTTATTCCTGCTGAGGATGGCCTATAGGAACAAGAAGGAAGGGTTGTATCCAGACCACCAGGAAACTCACAATTCTGTATTAATTTCTTTCCCAGTGACACCTCCCTGTTGGTTAATGCCTTCTATAATGAATGTACTGAGAAACAAAATGAGTGCCACAGCTAAATCATACCACATATCAGAGTAGCTGAAAGTGTCTTCTGGGACAAAAACATATGTTATGAGAAAAATAGTCTACTTGCTTGTTTTCAAAAGAAAGGTATCTGTGTTGTTTCAGATGAGCAACACGACCTCCATGAATCTCTCTTATACTACAAAAATGGAGCACGAAAGTCTCATTTCCTCCAACCAGTACACAAAAGCCCTATCTCAACTCCACAGTCTGCTGTTGGCTGCTACCACCTTTTGGAACCCAATTCCATAGGATCAGAATACTGATAAGAGGAAACACAGTGGAGGACAATCAACCATCTCCCAGGTTTGGATTCTCTATCAAGTACAGCACTCCATCAGCCATTACCATGGAAATGACTGGAACTTGCAAAGTTTTGTTATTAGGTAAACAAAAACTTTAGTTTACATGAATTAACAACCTGATTTATCAGGTAAAAAAAAAAAAAAAGCAATGGTATTATTTAATTGCAGGAGCCTTAAAAGGAACAGTCAAGTTATTGATAAAATAATCAAAACAAAGTCAATGCAGTCACTTCCACACATGCCATCTAAGAATCTTTACCCTTCAATTTCTCTATTCTCCCTAAGTTTCTGTAGCTAATATGATCCAGTACAAAACTCTTTGGTACATGAGGCAAACATACTGCAGCCAGTATTTCATTAATGACCAGTTATGTCCCAAGAGATGTCTCTTTAAAAGATGCATTGTTATAGAACATGCTCCTCTGCACCCGCAGCATTATGTGCAAAGATGTAATGATTTACAGACACACCATAAAAATGCAGAATTATATACCTCAAACCCCAAATCCTATGTCTTTTAAAAAATAAAACAATAATAATAAAAAGGTTTATGAACCCTTCATAACTCTTAGCAAAACATCTCTCTGCATTAAGGGAAACAAACTAACCAAAACAGCAAAGATGCCAACAGTTTACAGGCAAACCAGAAAACATACAACCATGATGTGGAACAAGCAGTACTGCCCATTTAACTCTGAACTGGAAGAGTGCAATAATTGCTCATTAAGGCTACAGCAAGCACTGCTGAGTGAAGCCTTCCAACAAGCCAATGCTAAGGCCAATTCAATAGAATAATTTTAATATACTTATAGACAACACGTTCAACTAGAAGTGATAGAACGATAGAATGGTTTGGGTTGGAAGGTTCTCTTAGTTCCAACTCTTCTGCCATGGGAGCAACCACTAAATAGGTTGCTCAAAGCCTCCAACGATACACTACTTGTTTTCTATAACTCAGAAATGAGAATTCTGTACTGGTAAGTAGAAAACAATACAACGTAAGACTTACACAGTAGCTTCAAACAAGGAGATTAATATCTTATACACACAGGATTTGTATTTGAAATATAGATATTCAAATAAAACAGTTTAGTGCAATACACTTAAAGAGGGAATAATTATTTTCAATAATATACTCAACATACTGAAGTTAAAATTTGCAGTAGAGAAATAGCATTAAAAAAACACAAAGAAAGAAGTAGAGTATCTTTTAATCAGGTTTCAGAAATATTCTGTTAAAACAGTAAATACAGTAGGAAAGAAACTGATGTTTTCTCAGTATTGATTACTCCACCAGATATTTACTAGTGGAGTTTTTCTATTTCCTTAGTATTTTTCTGAGAGGTTTTAGAAAAGATAGCCTCTTGTTAGGAAAACCTATTTAGATTCTTGTTTTCAATGAACACATTTCTATAAAAGACAGTCATAACATAATGTGTTCTTAAGACCTCTTGGGCTCTGTTTAAGAGACAGAACATTGAGCACTGCGTATTTTCAGCTTTATTAGACTCTAGGTATATTGTAAAATGACGGACTACACAGTAACACTGAGGCAGAACGTTAGGTAGTAGCAAGATGTAGCCAGTGCAACTCAACTCTCTTTGACTTGACATTTTTACACTTCTGTAGTGTTGAACATTAACTCAGTTGTGATAAAACTGTGAAATATCATCAATGGCCACCTCTAGGAGTCCAAGCAGCAGACCAGAAATCAGAAACTCCTCAATTTCAGACATATAGCTCTATCACCAATTTATATTCAGTCTCTAAAACATTTTAAACTCTAGTCCCACTACAGTCATTATGAGATACGTTCAGTCATTGTAACTGAAGCAATGAGAGGACACATCGCTCCCTCAGTCTGTAAAATGTGAACAAAAAATATTCCTAGCCAAAGGGAGAAGACTGTTTTCCTACAATCAAAGCCCTGAAATAATGATAAATTAAGCAGCGTTATTCTTTTTAACGTTTTCCAGATTAAGATCATTTAAAAATTAAATGCATACCATTTAGACCTCATTAATCATATTGAAATAATGTTCTGCCTGCTCCAATTAACATCAACACCAATCCTCAGAACTTGCTATCCCAATGAAAAGAAGAAAGTAAACATTTATCTATTCCTAAGCCATTCCTGCAGAGCAAAAACATTGCATACCTCCATACATGACTACTGGCACATGTGTGAGCAACCAGGTGATTTCTTCAGTTTTGAAAAACTACCATTTTAAATTATGATGCCATATCAAATGAGAAATAATAGAGCTTTGCTACAGCTTTTCTCACATGATACTGCTTTTATAGAACTCTGAATACATTTCAATCATTTTTTTACACATAAGCCATCAATACAATATGTTCATTTACTTCCACATCTGACTACTTGAAAAGTTAAGAGTAGTAATTTGCAATTTTCTCTTTTGCTATTTATATGTCATTTAAATATTTAAAATTTGGCAAGCAGAAGGAACTTTTCTCTTTGAAAGAAAGGATTTTTACTTAAGTATATGAAATTCAGTTTTCTGTGGTTTTTTTTTGTTTGTTTTCTTTTAAAGATCAGACATTCAGAGGAAAAAACCTATCAGAAATGTGTTATTGAGAAAACTTCTAATCATTCCTTGAAACAAAAACGTGATGTAACCAAAAAAAAGAGGCGACCCCCATAAAGGTTCCTAAACCTCCAAACAGTTAAGAGATTTGAGTTCTTAAAACAAGACAAAACCCCCAAAACTCACAGTTGTATTAAAACTACATTAACAACTTTTGGTGATTTTATATTATTAAAATATGGAATCTATAGGGAAAACAGCAATTAGTTTATTAAGACGACTGCATTTAATCTGAGAAGAAGTATTTTCAAATTAGTCCATACCACTGCAAGTCATGTATAAAATAAGCTTTGAAAAGAAACTATGGACAAGAAAGAAGGAAAGCTATTGGGCTGTGCCTCACCTTCTGATGTATAGCTCTTCCCTGCTACAATTTATCTTGCTATTTGTGATTCACAAAGTGTTCTTTACAATACCAGGAATTCCATACTTCAACTATCAAATCGCTCTACGTGAAGCTCCACAATTAACAGCTGAAATACAGGTATTAAGAGCAGTGAGGTTTTGTTACTGCAAAACCATTTAGAGACACGGTGGATGTTTGGGATGCTTGCCCCACCACACGGACAGTTGGTATTTATTTCCATAGTACAGTGTATCTGACTCTTTAATTATCAGAGAAGCATCAGCACAGTCAAGATGCGTATCTACAACCTCTGGATATTGTGAACAGAATCAATGAAAGACGATCACTAAGATAGTTATTATACAGCCTCAAAAGGTAGCTCCAAAGGTATATTTAAGCCAAATAAAAGAAGAGGGAGGGAGTTCTTGCCGTTGATTTCAGAATTAGAACACCCAAACCCCAGATCTGCTAAAGATAAACGTGTTGACATTCAACACGGTAAGATCACACAGTTAGTACAGAAGCAGGACCTCACTATGTACCACAATCATCTCCATAGCCAGCCTAAGCATTCATCAAGCTTAAAGCGTCAGTCACGAGCTACAGCTGTGAGGCATTTGAGGGGAAAACCAGCTGGAAGCAGCAGAGCAGTGTAACGACTGTATGTACACACGCCTTGACTAAAGGTAGAGATGACCAGATCCCACAGCCAGTGGAAGGAGAACACACCAAAGACCCGTTTAACAGATCACGCCTAAGGAGCGGTCAGCAACAAGGCTGCTCCATCCTCCCGCGGCGAACGAGCGCGGTGCCGCTGCCCCGGCAGAGCCGCCTCACCCCTGCGCGCTCCGGGGATGCGGCTTTTCACGTGAGCGGCCGGGCGCTCCCGCAGCGCCAGCGCGGAGCCGGAGCCCAGCGCGGCGCCGGGGCGGCCCCCCGGCAGCGCCCCGCCTTTCCCCGCCGAGAGCCGCG
>VYXB01004877.1:1314442-1364782 GCA_013397135.1 Pachyramphus minor
TTCCCCTTTTCGGCTCCTCCGCTGTTAATGAGCATGCCCGGGAGAGCCGCGCAGGCGCTTTGCCTGCCGCCGCGCCTCGAGTCGCCTCGCACCGAGCGGAGGGGCGAGGATTGAGGGGGCGAGGGTTGAAGGGGCGCTGGGGTGACCGGACTGGGGCTGACCCGAGGGTGGAGGTGGCACCGGGGCGGGAGGGAGCGGGCGGCAGGGGCTGAGCCGCCCGCGGGGGAAGCTTTGGGCAGAGTTCGCCAAGTCCACGGGAAGGTGAGGCGGCTGCACCTGCCTGAGGGAGAGGAGCTGCCCCTGCCCCGCCGCCCGCCCCGGGGGAAAGGGGGGAAAGGTGGGGAAAAAAATCCCCACCGGCGGCGCTCTAGGTTGGGAAGGAGCGCAGAACACCTCCTTCTAAATAATTTACCTCGCTGAGGAAGAAAGGCTGGTAGTGGAATCAAGGCTTAGGAGAGAGATGCTGATTTATAGAAGGTGCTTCAACAGCTTTCACGGTCTGAGCTTATTAAGGTGGGGGTCTCCTGTGGCCACCATTGACAGTCCCGGGTCTTGATGGAGGGGAACTTCATCTGCTGGTGATGATTTCTGTAATTTCATTATTTAAACACTGTGTATCCTCAGGCAGACATACAAAGGTATAAAGGTGATTGCCACCTACTCTTTTCATAACATCTAATTCTGTGTCTGCAGTTATTTGTAAAGATTTTTTTTTTTCCTGCTGAAGAGTCCCAGGAGCTGGCAAAGGTGTGCCTCTCAGGCTGGACCCTGCTCATCGGGCTGTGCCCATCCTGGTTTCTGTTCACATGCATGCTGCATACACATATCTATCAATTCCTTAAAATCACTGCGGTTATTTACATTATTTAGCTTGTGCACTCAGCCACGGGAAAACACTGGGGAAAGAAAATGTAATTCTTTATTGCTGTTATTTCTTTATAATTTCTGCACAGACCACCTAAAGTGAAATCCTTTTTTTTTTTTTTTTTTTTTTTGCCTGTGGCTGCTGCTTTTCCTTNCTCTGTCCCATGCCCCAGGACATATTTTCTTTAGACAGTTCATGCTGTTTACATAAGTATTTGAGAAAATGACATCTTGAAGATGCCTATATAATATCTTGCAGTGTATAAATAAAAAAAAATTAGGTAATGCCATCTGTTATTCTAATATACAGCTGCTATACGTAACTTTTCTCTCATTTTCAACATTTATTCTTTGAGACATCCCTGCCCTGATCTCCAGCAGAAATAAAATCCAGATGCTCCCCCCCAAAATCTTACTGAGTAATTTTTTTCTTGGTTCTTCAGGTAGAAACACAGATAAGGTTTTGATATTTAAAATTGCTTCCCAACGAAGGGATCACATTGCAGGGAGCAAAGGAAAAAAGAAAATTCCTTACTGAACAGCACTGCAAGGGTGATACAGGAACTGGCCCAAAACACAACTTCTTTTCCAAAACATGTGTATTAGCATCTGTAAAAGTATGAAGCAATGGATGTGTGTCTCCCCAGTTTATGTAGGCTGCAACCCAATTCTGAAGAGGTTGGGAGGTTTTACTAATTCCAAAGTCAGCCTCTTTAAAAAAAGAAAAAAAAAAGATTGAAAGAACGATAAGGAACCAAAAAGATGGTAGAGTTTTCAAATCTGCTGCTTCCGTGAGCGACAGACCACTGGCTTTGTATCTTCATTTCTAGACCTTAGGTATTTAGTTCCATTTAGTCTACCAATTTCTAAAGACTCAAATTTACAATGAAGATGTTGGTCTAGTTTTTTAGTGTGAAATTGTCTTTCATCAATATCCTGGAACTCTAAATCTGTCTCTCTCTAAAGAAAGCACAGCTGTAAAGAGGCAAAGGTAAATATAGAGTCCTTTAGAAGTCCATTCTACCTTCCTTGGAGTGACTCCATACTATGCAGCAAAACTCATGAGCTATTGGTTATACACTAGTTTCATAGGAAGCCTAGAGAGGCCAGAACTAACCAAACTGTTTCTCATGAATCTTGAAGCCATTCAACAAACTTTACCATTAACTGTTTCTAAAAATTAATTATTTTAAGCCAAAACAGTCCTCTGTCAAAAGTTTGTCTCAAATTTCTGACTTAGCCTTGGTAGGTGGAATAACTGTTCAGCAACATAGATCAGTCATGCACTATTCTGAGCCTAAAGTAAAAAATAAATTTTCCTTCCCAGGAGACATGGTTGTTTTGGTTCTTCTCTCTCTGATAGACTTTAACATTTGCTTTTCTTTAGAACAAAAATGATAAATCACAGATTGAACATGGAAATAAAACCAAGAAAGAAAAAGGTGGAGAATTAAGTCAATGTGTTACTCATGGAAACATAAACCAAGATCGCCAACCAGTCTAAATTCTGGATTTTATGATAGTACCAAAGTCAAATAAATATTGCCTGTCAATATGCACAGGATGCTCCGTAGTGAATTGGAGTTAGGGAAACTCAAAAGTAATATTACATATTATTCCATGAAAAAGATGTGTGAGAAGGTGTGGAACTTCAGGTGTGGAAGGTGTGCAAGCTCTGAAAGAAGTAGAAGCAGATCTCAATCAGAGATGAGACCCATTGGATAATGAGAGTATTTTTGTAAGAGGAACTGCTCCAGTGGAAGGAACAGATACAGATTTAGAATTTTCCAAGAATCAGAAGTAGTGTTTTTATTACTGGAAACAAGAGCCCTTAAGCACATCAAACCTAAATGCACCAAATATCAAAAGTGTATTTAGCAAAAAGAGTTCTGACCCACAGATTTCTCAGCCAAGCCTGCTAAACTAGTTTAGAAGGAAGCAACAGGTAAAATGTTACTGGATGTTACTGGTGTCAAGTGGAGTTTTCTTACATGTAGGTTTATATTGTATTGCAGTTCCCTGCACTGAAGATTTTCTCTGTAAGTAGCAAAGGATGGTATCTCAAGTGCACAGTTGCAATACTCGTCATTGCAGCACTGATGTTAAGGACTTGTGTGATACCTTTTGGTTTCCTCAAGTTCAGAAGAGCCTCCTGAGTGAGTCATTGTCTTTAACTGGTAACTGAGTTATGCTGAAGCACTGTTTTTAAATTATTCTCATGCCTCCTGTGGGAATAGAGATCATTGCCTGCATTGCAACAATCTCTGCTGAGACCTGAGACACAGCTGCTGGTCTCACTGCTGAATAGGATCTTTTCAACCCACCTGGGGTAGGATATCACCACACTCACCAGAATTCTGTCAGCCTATGCTTCCAAGGATGATGCTGAAAGTTTCTCTAAATTTCTCTTGTTTCCTCTTATTCTTTAAATCAGATGAAGTCCTCTAAAACCTCTCTGAAATTTTGGAGAATTTTCCTAGTTTACTAGGCTGCTTTCTGAGAGGCAAGAAATCAGCCTGATCCCAGTTTGTGTTTGATGGGACCTTTAAAGTTAATTTTGTTCCAAATTGTCATGCCAAGGAACACCTTTCACTAGACCTGGTTGCTCAGAGCTCCATCCAATCTGCCCCTGAACATTTCCAGGGATGAGGTATCCACAGCTTCTCTGGGCAACCTGTGCCAGTGCCTACCCACCCTGACAAGGAAGATGTTCTTCCTAACATCTCATCTAAACACGCCCTCTGTCAATTTGAAACTATTCCCCCTTGTCCTGTCACTCCATGCCCTTGTAAAAAGTCCCTCTACAGTTCTCCTGTAACCCTTTCAGGTACTGGAAGGACTTGTTTCTTTCATTCTTTTCAACAGGCTAAAAGAAAACTATTTCAAACAGGTAATGAAATATTTACAGTAAGGTCCTTGGTGCTGGTGGGAAACTACTCAGGTACAAAGGGCATTGAGATCCCAGCTGTCTGACAGAAGGGACTGAGTAGCACCAATAACATCGCCCTGCCCCTTATTGAACAGGCAGAAAAATTATAAGGACATTTGAGACATTGCCAGACTGCAAAATGACACCGTTGAGCAAGAGCTCTTGTGTACGTCAACATGGGATCCCAACTGTACTCCAAAAGTTTGAGTTTTTTTAAAAAACCCAGGTTTACACATGATAAAACTAATGAGACTGATCCATCATTATGAGTCTACATAGTTGTTTTGGAATGTTGCCACTTTTTAAAATGATACCTTGCATCAGTCTAATGGAGGTGTGTATGAGGGGTGGATGTAAAACATGATCAAAACCAGAAGTCTATCAGTACCCAGTGTGAATTCTCTGTCATGATGCACAGATCATTACACAAACTGAAATGTAAAGGGAAATCGGGATAATTTTTTATAACACTTATGAGTATATTATGTCATTATATATTTTTCTAGTTATGTTCCTACTGAAAAGAAAATTGATACATTCCACTGAAGTGACATGCAGGCACAGTCTTGCCCTTGGTCTAAGAATATTCAAATTTGTAAAAGATTAGGAAGGTGAAAGTGAGCTATGAAACACCAGTCAAAAGTTTTTATTTTCTGGACAAAAAGAAGGGGCCAGGAAGTAGGGAAAGTTGCTGTCTTATTTCCCTCTCAGAGAGAGAAGCTGCATTTTATGAAGCTAGGCTAAATACACCTAGATATAGAAAACTGTATGGGAAATTGTACTCCCATATTATTACCAGGTTTTGCTCCAGATTTTCTACCAGAAACTGTACATCGTGTAGAAGAGCTAAAAGGGAAGTAAGTAATTTTAATTTCTGATGGGATCTCTCTTTCCAGAAACTGTACTCCCATAACCAAGTGGCTAAAGACAAGTTGATATTTTGAAAAAGAAAGGAAAACTGATCTATTTTCATAGTCACCTTGGTGAAAACTCTACCAGAAATAGAGTTGTTTACAGAACAGTTTCTACCATGCAAAAGAGCAAGGGAAGCAACACTGTCTTGTAGTGTGTTTGCAGGCTATGAAAAAGTAATCCAAACATGATATTGACTCTCTCTCCCAGCTCTCCATCACTGCATGGCACTGGTCTCCTTTGCTCCCTTTTTCCATTTTCAAAGAAAAGAGTGGTTTTTACATTGTCATGTCTCACATCCAGAAAGAACTCCTATAAATAACTGCAAATCTTCTTTCAAAATTCACCTCTAAACTACCTTGTTCCAAGATGCCTACCCAAAAACCTGGCAAAAGTTGGGCTGTTCATGTGCTATGACTGCTGCCTAAAACATTGACCAAAAATGCAAGCAAGTTTCCTGGTAATTTCCCATCTACCTGGATATATCGATTATTCTAAACTTACAGCACCAAAAAATGTGCATCTTTTCCACAAATATGCCCCCTTTGTTAATATGCCGTAGGGAGAACGGGGAAGCATTGCAGTTTCCATGACTGGAGAAGGGTATTTCTGACTGATGTTCCTAACCCATGAACACAAGGTGGTGCTGATGCTCCTGGCACCAGTGCTGATTCACCACTTCCCCAGAAAGCCTAACTTGGGTGGTGGTAGCTGATGTACCAGATATTTAATTTGCCTTAAATTAATTTTATTAACTACTATATATTAAGATAAAACATGTAGTTTAAAATTAACCTCTTGGTTTTTGTTTTGATAAACTGAAAAAAAATCAATTTCCAATTGGCATAGAAAAATGTATTCTTCATTATTTTGATTTGAACCCCAAATAAAAATGAATTCCAGGTCATGACTGAAAAGGAAAAAAGCCTTAAGAGCATCTATTTATTTTCAGTTCTTAGGGAAAAAATGAAGAAACTCACTCAAAATCATGTGGAAGAAACATGTAAAATGTATAAATGTATATGTATAAATGTATAAATAACTCCTGGGTAATTGAAAAGAACTGGAGGTTGAAAAGATTAGTTTAAATGCTTTCCTGCTCTTAGAGGGAAGTTCTTTGGTACTTCAGAAAGGTGTACCTAGGCTGGAAGATTAAAAAAGCCTTTTACTAAGAAAGATGACTATTAAAAAAACATTGTTGAAAAATATTCAATGAAAATGTTTATTCCAGAACACAAATGCATGCTAAAAGAGGTTTGAGTCTATCAGCTTGCCCATTAGAGTGGAAGCAAGGCAAAGAACTTATGAAGAGAGATTAAACTTCCAAATAGCAGGGATCATTTCTTTCCTAAATGAAATAATAAACTTCTCATTGCATTGAAAGCTGACACTGAAGAAGATAAGAAACATAAAAAACAAAGGCATGTTTGACAGAGTATTTTGGATCCATTGCTACATCAATCTCACGGTTAGTCTACAGTTTAATTTATTGCATAAGAAAGAAATCATAATAAGGATCTTTTTTCCAAATACACTGTATAGACATAAATTCCTTTCCTCCATATTTCTCTTTCAGATTCATCTGATAAATATATAATTATTGTGTTAGTAAGAAATTTTGACTCAGAGTGCAGTGCAATATTTTTTGAGGCACTTGCAAATGAACATATTTTCTGAAGGATAATCTACCCAGCCTGCTTCTCTTTTCTCCTGTTCCCTTATATTACATAATACTCCCCTGTGTTCCTGCTGCTTTTCTTCTTTCTTGTATTTTTGCTGATCTCTGTTGCTTATGTATTTACTTTTCCCTTAGGAAAGTATACAAAAACAAGACCTAAATATCTTAATCTCTTCAGCTTAATTAGACATGAAAGTAACTCTGGCCTCATTAAGAAATGTCCTAAAGCAACAGGTAGAATGGAATAAGAGGAGTTTGAAATCTGATCCTGAGATCAGCTTGTGAGACAGTCCTAGTTATTAAAGAAGCCTGGGAAATAGCTACTGTAGAGAAAAACTAAATGCTTAGTATAAATCTCAGTGGAAGAGATGACTAATTAGAGATAATTATACACAGATTTCTTGCATTAAAAGTGCTTTAAAACATAAACATTCAAATTTTACTTAGGCTCCCAAGTGCTTCTTAGGAGGCAAGGTTGCAAAAAAATGTCTTTTAAATTATGTCAAATGCTTTTAAACCAAATGGTTTTTAAGAAGCATCTCACTGAAAATTGTGATGCCTTGAAGTTTCTCTTTCCCCTTCAGTTTAGTAAGAAATTGCAATAAAATTTATGGCCTAAGTTAGTATTCTAATTGCCCTATAACAAAGGTAATCAAGTGTCTTGCAGGACTAATTTGTTACCATTCTCTAGCAACTTCAAAACCTGTAGCCAAAATTCATTTGATAGGAAGACACTGAACAGTCTTCAGAACTGAGATTGAAACTGTCAGAAAATTGACAGGGATCCATAAAAAAGGATGCTGTGCTAAAAAAAGAGATTAAAACCAAAACAAATAAACAAACAAACTCAACCCAAACAAACCTAACAACCTACAACTTAGGACACAATCTATTAGCAAATTTCTGGAATGCTTATTGGAAATTGTGAAAGTCAGTGTAGAAGATTGTCAGATATCTTTGTCCTTTAGTATCACTTACACTGGAGCAAAGAGAGAATTTCAAATTTTTGCAGCTCTATATTTGTTATCAAAATCTATCAAATGTCTCCCATAAAAACTTCAGGTCAATACTATACTGTGAAACTTATTAATGTGGGGTTTTTTGAGATAAATTAAGACACCATAATTTGCACAAATGTTTATGAGAATTACATAGTTTTGTAGCTATTCAGGAAAATCTGAATATACTGAAGTACTCCTTATTCAAGATTCATTGAGAGGAATTAAAAGATTTTAATCTTTTAAAATATTGTCAATTTATACAGTTCCTTTTGGAAAAACAGAAACACATAGATATCACCCATTAATCCACATAGATATCTGTCAGATTCTTTATCTTCTTATTGCACATTCAAATCAGAAGAACATGTAATGCCTCTATTAACAACCTGAACAACAGGCAGAGTGTACACTTGGCAAGTTTGAGGAAAAAAGGCAACAGGCACTCACTTGAATGTGGGAAATTCCAACTTTCCCCATGGCAATATTAGAACAGGTTGCCTAGGTAGCTTGTGAGTTGGGAATGTTCAAACCTGAAAGGTCTGGGCTCCAAGTGGGGTTTAGACCAAAAATTTCTTGAGATCCCTTCCAGCTTATTTTATTATTCTATGATTGATCGCGTTTTTCATTACACCAAAAGAAAACAGGATAAAACCACTTTCATATAAAACACTCACAGTCACTCTATTTAAAACAAACTATTCCTTTTAATTGATTCAGCCCGTTCTTCCAATGAGATAGTAGTACTGAATAGCCACAGAAAATGTGCACTTCACTTGAACTTTGAAAAGTGGAGTTTACATCATCATTGTCCTTTCAGCCCATTACTGTCTTCTAGTTGGGGTCATTGCTATCAGCTTGTATCGAAAGAGATTCTGAGCAGGTAAAGAGCTAGAATATATTACTTGTCATAACAATAGTGAAAATCTAATCACTGTGAAAACTTCTAGAAGGAGACATTTCTTAACTATACAAATCTCACTTTTATAATTAGAATTTGTACTTTGCTATTAGGCATGCCAGTAGTTTGAAGCTAGTAATAGCACACATACAAGGTTAATATTCTCATTAGTTATCTTATTTTCACTTGCTTACCATCAGAACATACTGACAGTGATCATGGGGATAGAGAGTCAACTAAAGCAAAGAGTGTGGACACCCAGGATCATAGAAAACACACTGCAGTGCAAGTAAATACTGCAGATGGCTATAAAAATGTCAGGGAAAGGCAGTGAATTTGCAAGATTTGTCTTGCCAGTAAAAGGTGGAATAAGCAGAATATTGTGGCCACTTTTGTTCTATAGCTGTTTTCTTAATCAGAAAGGAATCTTTTTTTGAGGCAGTCTTTAAGACAGAATGGAATTAGCCAGCTATTATTTATCAGATGGACAGCAATAATCTGTAATTGGAAGTTATCCAAGTCTTACAGTGTTATAGCACATAATTACAAAAATATTCTGATAATTATTAATGCAGTTTGAGGGTACCAGTTACAGAAAGCTGGATCCCCCATTCCATAGCACACTTTTAACTAAAAGTTATATGATGAAAATGTTAGCATTCAAGGCTGCTAGCGCTTCTCTGCTAATTTACATTTATATTCTTAATGTCTCGATCGAGCCTAGGGAAATTTAAAACACTATTTCATTTATGCTAACTTCTACAGAAATCCCAATATGCACAGAAGTTCCTGGATTGCAAGGCTAGTTAGATGAGAATGCAGAAGCTAAATGTAATTGCTGGGTGGTTATGATAGTTAAATATGTACTGTCAGTTTTGACTTTTGAAATCCCTATAGACATAAACCTACTGTTCTAAAAAATATGAAGTAACAGAGTAGTGACTTAAAATATCTGTAAAACAAACAGTGTGAGTTTACAGTCTTTTTGCAGATATGTTTGAAACTGTTGCAGCACAACAACACTGTGTTTGGCTTTTTCAGAAGTTTCTTTGAAGAATTAGATAATTTGATCTCTCCTTTTTTTCAGCTTTTGAATGGTTTGCAAATTACAAATACATGTGCAGCCATTTTAACAGTCCAGATTGGGTCGTGTTCTGGCAGGCTTTTGTGAAGTGCTGCAGTTTTACAATGCTAATGCAGCATTAATGTGCACCCATTTACTGGCTGTCATCAGCTCTGAGCAGAAGATTCTGATGCAACTTCTTTAAAAATAACCCATTAAGAGATCTGGATGCAGAAATCTTGGTCACCTGCAGAAATCCCTGCATACATATATATATTTGTATGTACATATGTGTATGTCTGTATATATATATATACATCTGACTGGGCAATGATGGGTTTAGGATGAGTAAGAGTTAATAATAATTTTGTTACACAGTGATTTAGTGCTTTAGGTCTGCCTGCAATTTCTGCCATACCTGAAGTTCTGACCTGCCTCAACCCTATGGAAGCTCTGTAATGCATATCCATTAAAAAATAAATAAAGTATATTTGCTTTAAGTGATCAGAAAATTCTGTTCATATACATCCAGCACAGGTAAAACTGCACCAGTATGAGACAGCAGAGAATCAGACTGAGAATAAATAAATTAAAAGTTATTATGAAATATGCATGGGGCATTTACATAAAACCGTACTTTCTGCAAGGTAATCTCATATGGAATTTATAGTACAGTGTATCTCCAAAGAGAGAAAAGGTTAATAGCTGGACTAGTTTTAAATCCAGATATATATAATTCAACCTCCTAAACATCATCACACCCTTGCACTTAAAGTAAGAAGCTATGAGGGAAATACTCTTTTGGAAGATATTGGTCTTTTCTGTAATATTTATTGGTATACTAGCATTTAGTTCATTATTTATAGGTTTCTGACACACATCTCACTTGTTTGATATATCATTAGTGCTTTGTGGACAAGCAAATACTTGAAGGAAGCAGAATACAGTGTAAATCTGCAATAGCCTTTGGGAAAATGTATAAAGTATGTAAGCCTGACTGAATAACGTGTGAAGATATGGGACAGTATGTTTACATATGCTACACTTCAGGTAAATTTTAATGTTTCTGTTATTCATCCTAACTGCAAAATCTTTAAGTTTAATTTTCACCAAACAGCAATGGACAAGAAACACAATCACTCTGATGTGAATGGGAGCAAAAGAACCAGAGAGTTCTCTCATGGTTCTTTCACCTAGGGCTTCTTTATGTTGTTTTCCTATATTAGATGGGAAGAGGAGAATCAGTTTGAAACAATCTAACATAATACTTGGTATAAAAACTAATGACTGCATGAAAGCTCTGTTTATAAATGAGTGAATTTTATGCAATTAAGATGTTTGCAAACTGATAAACCCACATATATGTGTGTATATATATATACAAAAATAATAGGAAGCTGTGACATGATGTACAATTATTCCAACACATCTTGTGCTCTACTAATGGAATGTACATATAGTATAGCAACTCCTATAGTGTTGAATTGTAGAATCTGAGAAGGTGGGATCTTAAGCCCATACACTATTTTAAAGAAACTAATATCTGGCTGTGGAAATGCATAGGAAAGGTTTCTGGTGTGAGAATAAATCAGAACTGTCAATCTAAGTAGAAAAATATAAAAATACTATGAGTCATGAGTAGAAATAATAATGACAGATAGGCAGAGTCGAAAGATAAATGGAAAAGTGCAGTAATACTTCTTGAAGCTGTGCTTTGCCATGTGACATAGCTGAACACTATGCATCTGACCAAATGTTTACAGCTGAGGATTATAATGCTCAGATTTAAGTGCATTATTTTTTCCCCTCTTTCAAAGATCTTGCTTTACTATAACTGCCACAATTGTCAATTGTTTGATAGTTTTCCATAAGTTGTCTTAGAAAGGTAATTTTTTTTTTTTAAAGACCTCATCAGAGACAAATATTCTTTTGCTAGATAACCTATCAAATGCAGAAGACCTTCTGTTCCATAAAACTCTCAGTGGTAATGGAGAACAGAAAATTACAGACATATAGTTATTCTCAAAACTAGTAAAAGTGACAACTAGCCAAACCTGTCATAACTGCAAACAAATGTAGTGGCTTTCAACCTTTTAGGTTCACTATTGATATTCTTCTGTAATTCTGTTCCCTCAGTCCTTGCTGGAGATGAAAGCAGGAGGACCAGAACTGATGGAATGCAAGCTGCAAGGGTCAAAGGAGTTACTGCAGCGAGTTCTGCTGGAATCAACTTTTGCAAAGGGGAAAAAAATAGGAAAAAAGTCTGACCACCTCACAGCTACTTCTTTGTTACTGACTGATGAGGGAGGATTAATGCAAGTTAAGACTTGTATTTCACTGTTTGGAGATCACTAACTTAGGAGTCGAGCATCAACTTAGATGTCTTCCAATTTAGTTTGGCAACTAAACCATGTGCCAGACCTCATTTTTTCATCTGTTAGAACAACTCTGATCTTTACAAAGAACATTAGTCTCTGTTAATGAGAAGTATTTCATGAGAGTAAGGAAAGTCTCTATTGTTATCGTGTGGAAGAACAGAAGAGAAAAACGTAATAACTTTACAGATGTAGAAAATAACTTTTGATATTTAGCTCCATGAAGATATGTAAATAATATTTAGTGTAAAGATTCTTTTAAACCAATATACAATTATTTTTAAAAGTAGTTGACAGCAATCTATTTTCAAGAAATTAAAATTTTTACTTTCAATTGTGACCAAAAAAACCCTTCAAAAACCAATCAAACAAAACCAAACTTTCCTTCTGTTGATAATCTCAAACAGGCCTCCTATAAACACAAGCACTAAATCTTTATCTCATTACCTCTTTCCTTGTTAGAAGCTAAATGATACTTCTTTCCATTGTAAGAGGAATGAAGAGTATGCATTTTCTGAGCTGCTGAAGCTTGTTATTGAAATTAAGCTTTATGACACTGCTGTTTTCCATACTAGGACCCAGTCTATTGGATTTGTGCGGCTGCTTCCAGAAATAAGAAGGGCAAATGTCAATGCATTTTCAAAAGTAAAGGCAAGGAACAGGTTGTTAAATGGGCTGAGTTAAGCAATCTCCTCGAAAGGACACCTACTAATACAAGTAGTATTGCGGAAGAGCTTGTCCTAATGTGCTCCTCCATTTCTGTGACAGAGCAGTCCAAACTCAACAATGTCATTTCCTTTTACATTTAATATCTTTGCATCTCTGTGGTTTTCAATAAGATTGATTCCTTTAAAAAGGCTGGATGGCAAGGAGCATCTCAACCCCTTCACTCATCTTTACATAAAAGAATGTGTATTTCAGTGTTTATGAAGTGGTGAGAAAGTACTGCTTCTATTTTCCAAAGAATTCTTGTCAATTTTCCTTTCCATGTGTTATAAACCATATTGATGTGAATGCCTTCTGAAGTTACTCAGTCAAAAAAGTAATTCATTTCAGTAGAACGATTTCTGAGGCACATCACTGCCCTGTAGACTTTCATCATATTCCTTTCTTCACATGAAAAATGAGTACATTTCTAAACCGCAATTTTAAATATTGAATAAGGCTACTGATATCAATAAGTTTGATTATTCAAGACATAAGCTTACAAAGTGTTGAACACTATTATTATCAAGGTACAGAGCAAGAGTGTTTTCAATGAATCATGCAGCACTTTGGAGGATTGAACCCTAAAGAAAGAGGATTAACAGTTTACAGGACTTAATGTAGAGAGACGGAAGCCAAGATATTACATAAGCCCAATATCTGGCCTTTTAGATTATTTAGATATCTTAATTTAGAAAGATATATTTAATTTATATTAAAAATGCACTCAAGCATAAATCAATAATTTTTATCAATTTAGTCGTGTATCGTAATGTTCATATTCCCTTGGACCAAGGAGTTGGCAGCTCTGGATATTTAACACTTCATTAACACCCAGTATTAGTGTGTAATAACAGGTTATACTGACAACAATATGCACTTTGCAATTTGACAACATTCGTTTAGAGTTAGCAACAGAGGCTGAGCTAGGAAGCAATTACATTATAGATGGCGTGGCAAGGAAAACCAGATTTTTTTTGTACTTTATTAATAAATTAATGTGTAAAATTTAAGATCCCAAAGAGCTTATATGTTACTTTCATATTTTTGCATGAACGCTATGGAAGTAGACAACAGTGGAAATTAGACATGTGATTACAGCCCCAGTTGCCTCTGAGGTTTGTCTGGATTCTGCTGTGTGCTAATTCTAGAGAAAAAAAAGAGTTTAGTTCTGCATCCAGTCAGTTTTCCAGTCAAGGTTTTCCTTTAAAAGTCAAATGAAATTCTGATGGGGAATGGACACATGTTTATCTTTCTGCCATATATTTATCATCTTGGTGCATTAATGCTATAACTAAAAAATAAGTCATATTTGTTGAGCACTTTGATAAATGACAAATGCACTTGTTTTTGAATTAGGATTTCTGTTCTGGAAGTTGATTTAAACATACTTAATATGTGCTTTGATTCTTACAGCTCTTTATCTGCTTCTTTATTTCAGTAAAGTTTTCTTCTTCAAGGATTACAAGCTTTGAGATGGATGATTTGCCTAGGGTATTCTGATTCATGTTATTCTAGTGCGTTTTCCTACTCAGATAGTTGTCATGAATTGAAAATTTGTTTTCTTTTCATCATGAGCTTTTTCTTTCCATGAGGTATAATTTTATTTACTTTTTGCTTTTCTTTTGCCCTTTCTTTCTGTTTTTTTTTTGCTAACTCATTTAAAGGAAGCAAAATTTTATTTAATGCTGTTGTAAACCAACACTGAATGTATTACTACAGTGTAAATTATTCCACTTTCATGAAACACTAGAGGAATTGTAATCATACAAATTCTGTAAAGTCAATGCAATAAATCATTTTACTAATCTAGAGCCTACAAATTAGTTAGAAAACATCTGTAAGCACTGATGAGCCTTGTTTGCAGGTAAATCTCTGAAAACCTCAAATTGTTTGCTTGGGCTGGTTTATGCCTCATTTGGAGTTACTTCAATCCGTGTGTCTGAGAAAGTAAAACACTGAAAAGTGGTTCCTTAAATAACACTGTGGCATTTTATATCTTACCACAGTGACTCCAGACTATGCTACTTTACTGTAAAAATTGAAAAACAAATGGTGCCTCTTTGTCAGGGTCAAAATTAATTTGGAAGTCCAAAGATCAAGGCCTCAAAGCATCATAATCTAGTGAAAGATTGTCAAGTAAGAAAATGACATAATTTATTTTTTTTATAATCCCACTGTTTTAAAATTATATGACCAGTTTTATCTCCCCTTAAGGAACACATAGAGAAGAAAATATTTTGTAATTAAATGTTTAAGATAAGATCTGTCTTTTTATGTTCCTAATGTGAGAAGTAATAAGGATTTACTTCAGCAGGAGACTGCAGAATGGCAAATGAAGGCCCAAGTTTTGAGAAGAGATTATAAAAATATCTTTGTATCTTGGATTTTCATCCTCTAAATTTCTTTATTTTGCCTAGAATTCTGGCCTTTGTGTAGCTATCCAGCTATGAATTAAATGCAATTGGAAAGAATTCATCAAGAATTGTCAATTACATTTCTAATCCAATATACAAAATAAAATTCACTCCAGTCTCCAGTTTTTGTTGGCCTAACTGGGAGACACACAGGAAGAAAATTATTTTTGTCACTGAAATATGCACAGGGAGCAGTATTGCTGAGTAAGCAAACATCAGATTTGTAATGACCTGGATACACTCCTAGATTGATAAACGGTGCATAATAAACTGTACAGCTCACCAAAACAATGGTGACTTTTTAAGTGACATTCTTGCATGTGTCACAGTTTCAATTTAGCTTTTGAACAAAAGTTTGTCTTGCAGTTTGCAGTCCTCTTGAAAAAAATGCTGATCTGCAGTATCCTCAGAACAGATACATTTAACCTATGTATTGCTGCTGAGGATCTACAATAGCTCTGTTAAATTCTCTACCAATCTCAGTAATATTTACTCCGTATTTTCAAAGGGTTTCTCTATCTGATATGATATACAAAAGAAAAGTCATAACAAGCAAGGAAAGGTTGATACTGGCAGCCATCCATAGGAAAATATACGCTGTTTTATTCTTTAACTTTCTACAGGCTTTGATCTGCTTATTACAAGATTTCCTACTATTATTCTCTGAGAGTTGTCTAAAGAAGATATCACAAGCTATTAAAATCCATTTCCATGTAGAATGAGACTCTAAATAGTATGTATTTAGGTTTTTTAGGCTACATCAGAATAGGAAATCAGTACAAAAAAAAAAAACAAAAAAAACGGAGTCCCCTTCTTCCTAAGGGTGAACATTGATTCTCATCTTTGATCGTGAGAGCATGTTTCAGTTTATGGTTGGGAGATAGGCTCATTTTCTTTTAGTCCTGATAGAAGCTATCCATCTCTGCTCTGGGAGCCACACATCTGCACCTTCAGACAGAATGCTCTGTCAATTGGTTAAGGCAGCTGGGATGGAAATTTTTATCCAGAGGACATTTCAAATACAGAGAAGCAGCACCATGCTGACATCAGACATAAGTGCGACTGAAGCCATGCAGCTGGCAAACCAACGTGCCTTCCCACTACCTCTAGCCATGGGAAGACACCAGCTCAGATGGCAACAGTCCTGTCCATAAAAGCTGCTTCCCAGAAGTTGAAATGGACTGTATTTATATTATTCTACTGTGTGGTAGAGGAATAACTGACCTTTAAGTAAAATAGTTTGGATTGTACTGTGCAAAGAAAATTAGTAATTCTTGTCAGTGGTCTTCACCAACAGTCAAAAGACATGTAATTCTTATTGCAAGTACCCTGGCTGAGCACTGCCAACTGCATCACAGCAATGCTTGGTGATGTAGATTTCAGCATCATTAATAGCAGGGTAACTACTATTAAGAGAAGGCTTTATTAGCAGCTTTGAGAAGGAGGCAAGGATATAAAAAGAGACAGTGAGAAACTTTATCCTGTTTTTTAAATAATGACACTTGAAGGTCATGGCATTGTAACACTGAGAAAACCCCAATGCCATGTCTGCTCCCCAAGCAAGCACACATTCTAGTGCTGTGAATACAGACTTCCCACAGTACTAAAATTTTAAATTATTATATCATCTGAGATATGCTTCAATCTATAAATATAAATAAGTCCTTTAGCTTGATATAGCACCAATGAATATTGAGAAGTGAATATCTTTCCATTACTATACTCAGTTTATTCCTTTTTGTTATCTAAGAATTCTGATCTGTAGTCCTTTACCCTTGCTGAATGGATGTTCCAGTATTCACAGCATTTTGATAACTTGTATTTTAAAATCTATTTGTTACATCTATTTCTCCCCCCCCACCTAAATTTGTCATCCACATGGAAAATATAACACTGCAACCCTGAGTTAAAAGATGAACATATTGAATTGCTGTTTTGCAGCAATATATTTTCACAGTGTTATCTGTGGTTGGCTTATGAGTCAGCCCAATTTAAAGTCCCCTTTGACTGTGCACTGAGCACAGTAGAAGAGTACCTTGGGACTTCAGACAATCTCAAGAGAACCCCACATACACGTATGAGATGTACAACTAACATACCATTTAATGTGTTGGTTTATATTTATTGTTTAGAGAAATGGATCTCTATGGGTAGACATGAAAATCATATGACTGAGAAGATTCAGCACAGGACTCATAGAGTGGAATCTCCACCCCCTTCCCTGCTATTTCACTCCACCTACACCTCCAGGTTCTCTCTCGTGTGCTTTCTCAGCTCTCACCCATCCCAGCATCCCACGCAATGTGTTTCACAGATCACTATCATGGAAGCAAGATGAAGATGTCCTCACATGCAAAAAAACCCCCATCTGCAACACACTTTTAACCATGTCTGCAGCACATGCTTTAGCTTCTCTCCCAAACCCTCTGAGCCATGTCTTTCCATCCATCAGATCCCAAGGTATTTCAGAGACTGTACTGCAGTGTATAACTCAGTGGCTGATATGTTTCGTTTGATTCAATAATTTCGGAAGGTGGGGGATTTGGTTACAACTGTTCATTAGATTCCAACATTACAATATTAAAAATGTCAGAAGGGGTTATGGAGAAACAATGAATGACTTGCTTAGTTTTCAAACTACCTGAATAATTATGATTACACTAACACTTCTTAATCTGCATATCAGTTTTTTCTAGAAGCCTTCAGATTTTGCTGATGTCAGGAGGATAAGATGAAGAACATCCAATATCAGGAAAATTTCTGCAAACCAAACTGATCTTAAGGATATTTCACAAAGGCAAAAAATAGTTTCTTTTTTTATACATTGTCTGAATACAGAATGTTTTTTTAAAGACAGGTATTTTGAGTCCAACTCACCATAGCTCAGATAAGCTATCGAGACTTACCTTTATTTATTTTATTCAACTAAACCTCAACATTGTCTTACTTTATCCTTAGCTGACTGCAAGTTTTGTATATTCTTTTTAACTCCATCTGTCTACTAATAGTGTCATGTCTGTTTTCAGGTCTTGCAGCTTGCTGTTAATGGAGAATTTTTCTGGCCATTCTGTACAGTATTTTCCATTTTAGTGGTAATGCTATTGATCTAAGAGTTTCCATCATGCACTAAAAAGTATTACTGGTATAGATCTCTGTTTCCTTATAAAGATCCATAATAATGTGCCAAAAAATTCTCACAGTCATGGAAAAATTACATGACCATGTTCCTATATCAAAAGAGAAAGTCATTCTAGAAGTGCTAAAGCAACACAAGTTATAAGAAATCTTATTAAAATATTACTGAAGTATTAGTACAAGAGTTTAAATAGGCTGTGAGTAGCTATTTTAAGAAATAACTAAGGGATATTTTTAGACACCCAACCCTCTAAGTTGGAGTTTTAAAAACTCATGTCACATAAAGTTAATAATCTTGTACTATAAAATTTTTTAATAATAATGAGAAAAAAGAAATAGGGAAGGTGTGCACACTCTTTTCATTTAATCCAAGTATGCCAAAAGGGAATTTTACATTAAAGTTTTCAAAAGATATCTGACATTTAAACTAGATGCAGAACTTTCATGCTATTTGAGAATAAACACAAGATGTACATAATGCTTTGTTTGAACCAGTTCTAACAGTAAAACTTACTAAAATTTGCATTACAGGAATATCAATGAAGTTTCAATGGGGACAGACCCAAAATGGGGATTTTCCTTAGAGTTCTCCCATGGAGATACAAAACATCAAACCACCAGATGGAATAAGGTGTCATGTCTATTCTCAACCTCTAAGGATCCCACTAAGGTTTGGCCACTACCTGGGGAACACAGCAGTGAACAGCACAGGAATCAGCAATGCCAGAGTCTCATCATTTCATATTTCAAAAGAATACAAAACAAAATCAATGAGTGGAAACACAGATTTCTCAACTTTTTATGGTGGAAAAGCACACATAGAAATCTAATTGAGCTCTGAGTGTCAGGCTTAACTTTGAATGACCTGATTTTGGCCAAATGTGTCACAACTTTAATGTTATTTAAATGTAGGGTTTTTTTTCTGTGAATGTTAGCAAAGCCCTGCTCCTTTAGATAAGCAGATGACATTCCATTCCTCTTCGTTTTCCTCATTAAAGCAAAGAAGTTGAATATTAATGAGTGTGGAGAATTATGTTGTCATGCATGTTAGTCTAGAAAATATAAATTCATCTCATAAAAAAGTCAAAGGATCAAAGAAGGTTTTTACTGTTAATTGGAAACAAAGTGTCAACAGTGTCTTGATTTAAAGGGCACTCAAAGATGACAAAGGAGGGTTGGTTTTCCGTTGTGGGGGGTTTTTTGTTGTTGTTGCTGTTGTTGTTTATGGTTTGTTGTTTTGGTTTTTTTTTTTTTTCAAAAAGGAAACATAATTAAGGTAGAAATGGAGTTATTAGTACTTCTTTACTAAAATGCTTTTCATTGCCTGTGGCGTTCAATGTGGTATTCCCAATGTTCAAAGTAATATTAAAAATAAAAAATATAATATTGCAAACAAACTTCAAAATTAATAAAAGCGGTATTTTTGTAGCCAAAAGCATGTTGCTTTTAAATCTACACATTGAATGCCAGTAGTATGCTTTTGTTACTCTTTTGATAAGTAAGCTTAAAAATAGCACATTTAGCTTGTGGCTAATTAATAGACAGAAAATAACAGAGGATCACCTCCCTCTTTTGGATTCCTGTGCTCAGCCCTAATTGCAGCAGTAAAAATTAAGTTTGTATTTGCTTAGCAAGCCTAGAAATGCCAAATTTCTTGAATACACACATGCTCACAGGAGAACAACTGACTGAGGGAACAAGTCCATGTTAATGTTCTTTTTAATTAAATATACAAACTGTAAACTCGAAGGGACAGATCTGTCCCTTTTCTGATGGAGAACCTCAGCACCTTTACCAAATGTAAGGTCATTACTCCTGAGTTTCTTTAACATTGCTTAGTTGCAGCAGTCTTCAGACAAATCTTACAAAAGGCTCTTATTCTTTACTGTAGCAACATAACATGTTAATTCTTTTTCCCATATGAAAAGAAATTTGCTGGAAAAAGGTGAAAACCTGTTCTTTACATTTATCCTAAGAGGACAGTGCTGAAGTCAAGTGGATATTGGCAAAACTGTATGAAACCTTCTCGGTCTTTTTAATATGATCTCAAATGTAAAGCATAAAGGTTACAAAATCATATAGTTTGGTCAAGCAATTAAAATGCTCTAATATGTAACTATTAACAAGGTAAAATCCAAGCAAAAATATCCTGTATATGCTCCTCCACATGCATCAGCTGAAATATATGAGAATAAATTAATACCATTTTATTAGTATTCTATTTTACTAGAATACCTGTTAATAACACTAAAAAATAATTAAAAATAAAAGAAATAGGACAGAATAGAAATAGAATAGAATAAAAATAGAAAAACAGCATACAAATATGGTATTAAGGCTTAGAACAGAGTTGTATGAACTTTTTTTTAGTAGTAATAGAATTTACATGATTACAACTGCAGTGGGTGTCATTAAAATTTTAACACTTGCCACCTTTTGTCATTGTAATTCTGCATATATTCAGGGGCAGTGAATTTGGAGGTCTTATAGCATCTGCTGCTTCTATATAAGTTGCAAATTATATTTCATTATAAAATAATTTGAATGTTCCGCTGATAGGATTATTCAGCTGCCTGAACTTGCTGTCATCATTTTTCTTTGAACATGGATCCTCTGGGGCAAAGTCACCCCAAGAGGCTATTCCATCATTATTGTTCCAACCCAAGAAATTTGTTTTTAATTTTTTAGTTTCAATTTTTTAGTTTTCCATTCCGTTAAGTTTGCAAAACAGCAAGTCAGTGAAAAAAGTCCCTTCTTCAAAATATTCTAAGAGAATATTTTAGGATGTATATGAGCAATCACCCCTTCATCTAATAGGTATGCTATTCATCTAATAGGTAGACAGGAGTTAACTGCTGAGCTCTCAGGGAGAGGACTTTTTTGTGAATTCTTGGGTGGGGAACACGCCTGTGCCTATAAAGCCATCCAACAAGAGTCAATAATTCCAGCATGACATGAAGAAAAACCTAATGTGGTTTCAGACTGGTGAGGAATTAATCATTTTTTCTCCTCACCACTTGAAACACAGAAACATGGAATCATTTAGGTTGGAAAAGACCCTTAAGATTGCCAAGTCCATAGTAAAACACGAAGGGCAAATCCAAACAGGAGAGCTTAGGGAATCCATGCTCAGGAGCAGAAGCTTTGGGGCTTCACTTTCAGAGCAGGAAGTGCTGGACTTGCAGTCAGGGAGGAAGCAGGGTGGCTCACTGGGCTCAGGCTGAGCCAGGGCAATGCCATGGAGATGTGGGTGCTCAAACTGCATCATTCCAGCTGAGGAGACAGAAACAGCAGCTTTCTGCATGGATTGCCGTGTATTCCACAGTTACATCTACATGTGTTAGTATCCCAGTAGGTCTGTCTGTCTAGATGGTAACCAAGGCTTCAGCACTAAAGTCTAATCATGCTGGGACATGCAAATGCTCTGACTTCTCCACGAGGGCCCTGATATCTCCCACCAAGAGCGCCAGACGAGCTATAGTTCTCTACTGGAAAGATTTTAAAAGTTTAGACATCAAAGTGGCATAAATGTGCTTTTGTATTAAGCTCCAGTGAAAAGATTAACAAGATAGTTGTTAACTGAACAAGAATGTTACATTAGCTTCTTCAGTTACTGCTTTCATATGCTTGCTTAGATTTAAATATATAATTCACAGGATCAGTGTAGTCAGAAATGTAAAAGGTCTATTTAGGTCACCTAGTCTGTCTTTGCCAGCACAGCATTATTTTCATCATTGTATTGTCCATTTTCTCTTTAAACCTTGATAATCTGTAAGTCATGTAGGAGTAATAAACT
The DNA here is from genome assembly GCA_013397135.1 of Pachyramphus minor. Taxonomy (NCBI): domain Eukaryota; kingdom Metazoa; phylum Chordata; class Aves; order Passeriformes; family Tyrannidae; genus Pachyramphus; species Pachyramphus minor. The sequence continues at coordinate 1,336,216 of VYXB01004877.1, forward strand.
GAGTGTTTAGCAGAAATGTCATTTGCAGATGATAAGCACAAGCCAAGGAAAAGCAACACTGCAATACATGCTAAATTTATGGATTTGTTTTTCTCCATTGCAAAATGGCTATAGCTATGGGTGTTGAGCTATCAGTGAAGTCAAGCACCTCACAAGTATAACATTCATGGCTTTTAAAAAACAGGAATCCCCAAATATGCTACTGAACGACAAAGAGGCAACATTTTTGATACAGGTGAGGAAGACAACAGCCCTAGAAAATGCTGAGAGCTGCCACTTAGACTGAAGTGAACCAGAACAAATAGCTATGACTTGCAAAAAATCAGAACTGCTTCCAAACAACTCTTAACAGACACCACAGGCTTCCTAAAAGGATTCAGAAAAACATAAATCTTTTTTATCTATCTAGTTTTAAATATTATTTATGTGTATAAAAGTATATATATGTTTAAATTACTTTTCTTATTATGAAGGAAACATTCAGTTTGGAACCCAATGTTAGTAGACTGTTTTCTGTTAAGTCTGAAAAGTCTGAAAAAAAATGCCTTGGAGCTTTTCACACTTTCTTAATGCAGCAAAGACTTTGGAACTTAATGAGAACAATTAAAACATCGATATTGTCAATAATTGTACTTCAGAGCATTTTCACAGAGACCTCTCACTACTATGGTTGTCTGCAGCCTGAAAGGGTGAGTTTCTAGAGGGAGGAAGAGCAAAAAATCTGCTATCTAAACAAAACTGCTGGGACAACATAGGCTGTGTAGAATATAGATTTTAAATTCAGACAACTCAATCACTAAAGCCTGAAAAAGAAAGCCTTAAAGCAATTGAAAGAAGGGACACCTTTCCCAACATCCAAACCCCCTTGTCAGAGTCAGCTGTCTCTAGGCTCTAGCCAGCTGTCAAAGGATCTAGCTACAGATTTTAAGCTTTTATCTATCTTTTTGGAAACAAACAACTCCCCAGTTCTCTGTGGAGTTCTCTAATTAATGAAAGCTCATGCATTTATTCTGCATAGTATATAAACCTACTCACAAAACAAAGCAGAACAAGGTTCATCACATCACTCTCAGTCTGATATTTCCATCACTGGAAAGCAGGAAATGTAAGATCAGTTGACAGATTTAGGGCATGGGATCGACAGTCAAGGAGGGGAACAGGGGCCCAAAGAGCTTGTGCAGTTTCTGTCCTTGGAGGTTTTGAAGACCCCACAATAAAAAGCCCTGAGCTGCCTGGCTGCACCTTCAAACTGACCTTGCTTCAGCGGGAAGCAGGACAGTGTGTGAGCTCCTGAGCAACCTTTGAACATGACCCTTCCTACGATCCTTTCGCTTCTTGTCTCCGTGTTCAAACTGGTTTTAAAACAAGAACTACCATACAACAAAGAATAATTAAGATGAGTGATAAGTAGACTCAGTTATCAAGGTTTAATAGAACTCAGATGTTGCCTGAATACCCTCTTGAACAGCTTTGATCACCCTCCTTTTTCTAGGAGTCTCTTCACTTTATGATTATAAAGTCCGTCAAGATGAAAAGCACTCCATGAATGGCATGTATATTCATTTTTCCTGGATTTTTAACCTACTTGAGGGATCAACAAAGACACAGTTTACTATCATGACAGTTACCTGTTAATTTTTTTCTGCCTTGTGGAAACATGCAGCTAATCTGAATGCACCATGGTGATTTATTTTCTTGTTTTATCACGTCAGACACCTCTCCCCTATTAATTCAGGACATTAAAATCTATGCCAGCATGCAAGGGATTCAGAAATACTCCACTGCTTATTTTATTTGTAAATCTACAATTTGAGGTTAAACTAAACAGCCAAAGCAAAAAGATTCCATGATACAGAATTAGAATGCAGCAGTAATCAGGTTTGTAACCAGGATTATGACCAGAGATTATAAGAATTTTTTTAAAAAAATATAAGAATATAGAATTTCCTCCAATGAATCTTACATAAATACTAATGCAATCTCATTTAAGTTATTGCTATCATTTTCCTTTCAGTTTATGAAGAAAACATTTGAGAATATGCATTTTTCTTCTCTATCATTTTTTCTTTGAATTATTAGTGTATTAGATTTATCAGCATCAGTTGCTCTAATAATCAGGGAACAATTTGAGGCATTACACAATGAATGCAACAGTGAGATTGCAGCCTAAAGAGTGCAAAATTTGTCTTCTGAAGATATGTCTCTTTCCCATTGACAAACAGTATCTAAACTTGGATATCCCATCAAAAAGGCTAAATTTGTAAAGGCAGTGAAATAATTTTCCCTCCACTTCCTTCATTATTACTCTAAACTAGATGAAAGGCATCCAGCAGTATGTGGCCCATAACAGCACAATGCTACATTTGATAGAAACAAGGAAAACTAAGTTGTGCATATGGGAATTTGATGAACATATTTAGCTTAACAGAGCTTTAGTAATGAAAAGTTTCAGGGGATCTGAAACTTGCTGACTGCATCTGTTGAGAATCTCAGCTCTTACACTGCCCAAACCCTCTGCCCTGGAGGCAAGACACACATCCTACAGAAACTATCTTTTCTCCTTAGTCTGTTCATGTAAAATTACATTTTGCAGCCTGTCTATCTGAAGTGGGAAAAGGGGAACTGTAACAGAGGGAAGGAAAGGAGAAGATAACCTGCATGTAAACCAATTATTTTCTCCCAAGATCCTTGCAGTAACAGAAATAATTGCTTAGTTTTATGAAATCCAGTAAATCCTCCAAGTAACAGTTTATTCCTGGCCTCACAACAATACTTGAGAAACGTAGATGGAAGCTGAGCCAACTCCCTTGTAAGTTCATTTCCTGATGTTACAGCCCAAAACCTTGTACACAGCTTCAAATGAGTTTCTCTTCAATCAAATACCACACTGACTCACAGTTACACTGTGAAATCACATGAGACTTTCAGGTCAGGATGGTAAGCCTGCAGACTTACTCAGACATGCTCTCTATATTTCTTGTTTCAGAAGGAGACCTTCTGACACCCAATCCAAAGCTGAAACCTGTTTTACAGAGAGTGAAGTTCCAGTTAAAATATGCAAACAGGTAATTTCTGTTAAAAATGGCCTCAGCCATGAGGTGTGAGATGAGATGCAAGAAGAAGTTATAGCTTTTCTACTAATTAAATTTGTTAACTGTCTTTCAGTTTGTGTGGTACAGTCAGACTATGACTTATTGCCTCTGGGTAGCTCACTAGGCTTGCACTAGACAGCACATTTGGAAAAAAAGTTTTAGCAAAGATTTTTGTTTGATAATTTTGTACTTCATGAAAATACATAAATACATTAATAGGCAGAGATTGTCTGGAGCAGAAACAATGCAACATTCCATTTATTGTAGCTAACATATGGATAATATATTTCCCTTCCATCTCACAAGCATTACAGAGACTTAGTTCCTTAAAATCACGTTACCCTTGTATAGAGAGTGATCCAACTTAAACTGAGATACTGATGTGACCTGTTGCTGTGGCAGGGAACATTGAAATATTTTTCTTGGAAAGACTTCCTCCAGACCTTTCATTTTGAGCACTCACATGACATCGACTCAAAGGCAGGAGAGATACCAGAGGACAGCAAAGCCAGGTGCAAGACTATCAGCCTGGAAATATGGACCTGACTATTTTCTGAAACAGAGGTTGTACCCAAGTTTTCTCCAGGAGTGTACTGGGAGAGTTGTTATCTAGACTCGAGGATGTCAATGACACGTAAAGGATGTGAACAGTGGGATGAATGTGGCCTTGGGCACAGGCTCAAACGGGGTTCTCTATCACTCTGAAAAATGTAGCTTGTGAACCCATTCCTGTGTAAATATTTTGCACGCTGTACAGGTACAGACTTATCACTAATGTGCATGGGACTCATAAGCAGAACAGAGACTGTGTCCCTTGGATTTGACAATCTGTATAAGAAAAATATGGTTTAACTAAGAATGTATCTGTTTCTGACAAAAGAATGATGGATAGAGTCACTTTATTTACCCTGACAGAAATATCTTTGTTGATGAGCCGTGTGTTTTGTGAAAGGGAAGGAACAGTGAGTACCTAGCCTTATATATGTGAGGTGAAATATTGCATTTTAGACTGGAATGTATAATTTCATAGATTATGAGTTTTGTTTAATGACTGACTGCAAAACTGATATATCAGGGTTTTGCATTTCAATGATTTATGGTCTTGTCAGCGAATTTTTAATATGCTTTATGTGCACAGATGTTTCTGCAATTGTGACATGCTATAAAAAATTACAATGGTCAATTGCCCTCCAGTGCTTTTCATGACAAGTCTGCAGCATAAAAGCCAGGGGATTCTGTAGTGTAGTGGAGCTGCAGTGACTAGCAGGGATAGTTTAGTCATTAACTTGTGAAGTTTCTTACTGTTACCACCCTTGCAGTCCCCTGTGCTTCCAAAGATGTTGAGAATAGAAAGATTAATTGAAATAAAAGAAGACAGAAAATTCAACCAAAAACATTGTAATGATATCATCTTTTCCAATAAATAGTTAAATTAATAAACTGTATGTACAGACCTGACTTCCTCATACACAATTTTGGGCTAAATTTCTCCAATAGCTAAGTAAAAACAACTTTAGAAAAAAAACTCCTTCAGTGTCTCTTCAAAATTGTTTTCTTCTAATTGGAAAAATTTGACTCCTCAAAAAATCCCCAGCAGAATTGGTTGGAATAAGTGGATTTTTTATTTCATTAAGTATGACACTGACAGTAAGGTGTTGCTCTTCAATAGGTTTGGGGTCCATCAGGACGTGGAAGAACCAGCATCTACAGCAGTGTTGCTTAATACAGGAATATGTTCAATCTCTTGACACACATTTCTATAAGACCTGAATAAATTTAAACTTCAAAGCACCCTCTGTTCTCAAAAGCAGCACTCATTAGATCCCAAGACTCCTATTATGACAGCCAAAGATCTGGTCCTTAGGTTTTGTTTGTTTTAAGGTTTATTTTTATCCTTCTACTTCATTCATATGATTTTCAAAGTTGTGTTCACTACCTATAATTCTGGTTTGGTTGCAATACTTTTGTCTCATCCTAGGCCTGTGAAAGAACAGAGAACTGTGATACTACACTGTTATGTGGTAGGCCAGGGGTAATACAATGAGCTTGGTAGCTTATTGGGAATTTATATAATTTATTCTGCCTGCCTTCCTTCAAACAGTTTCTCAGTCAGTCACTGGCTTCATGTTTTGTTTGACAGACTTATTTTCAGTCTAACTGAGCTCATTGAATTGCAGAGGAAACTAATGAGTATGAGCACTACAACACTCCCACGCAGACAGGCTCTTCCAACCGGGTGCCTACACTGCCACACAAAGCCCTTGCACAACTCTCCCAGATTTGTTGAGAAAAACTGATGCATCAGAACAACAATAAATTGCTTTAAAAAAGATCTTCTTTCATATATATAGGTAAGAATAAAAGTAAACAAACCTAAATGTTAAAAGTTGAGAATTATTCTTACAGAGTGCTTGGTAAATGAAGTCAACGTGCATCTAAAATTGGTGTGTTTGCTACAGCGTGTTAGTGTAGCTGCTAGGAAGCAAACAAAATAGAGCAAGAATTGAGAATTTTTTCCCCCCTGCTGAATTGACTGATTTATCCAATACAGCAATATTAAAAGGACTTTCACACACACACACACAAAAAAAAAGGGAGGAAAAGACAAAAGAAAAAATGATGAGTTTCACCATGACTCTAGTATATATCTCCTCTTCCCCATCATGGAACCATCAGCAGGCCTGACTGTTGCACTGCTGTAAATACCCTGTACCTTAGACACTTCCCCCTTTCTCCATGGATCCCTGCATGCCTCTCCATAAAGCTCAGCCAGGTCAAAGAAATCGACAGTTTATTTCAAGATCGTGAAATTCAGTGACCCTGAGATAGTCAAGCCTGGCCACCTCTGACCACACCAGGTTTATAATTAACTGCCTGCATTAACAATGGCTTTCAGTAATAATAATCAGTCCTGCTTCCAAAACAGTTTTAGGAACTTGTTATTTAAGAACTCCATTAGAGAGAAACAAAACCACGAAGTAACAAACTTCTCTGTTGTTTACTGTGCTATCATTACATCTGACTTCATAATTTATCTTTTATAAAAAGAAAAACAATAATTTTAGCTTAAATTTAGCTGTGAAAACAGATAAGGCTTAAAAAAATTACTATGAGTAGTCAAACACATGGCAACAGATTTTAGCTCAACTAGAATATGAACAAACTCCCATATGGTAGCATGAGCAATCATGACCAAAACAAGACTATATATCTTGTACAAGGAATAACAAACAACTATGTTTTGACAAAAAAAAAAAACTTCACTGTTTTATTTGCATTGAAAAAATAACTATGTTTTTCTGAAAGTTTAACTACAGGAGTTGCTGGATTACTAAACACAAAATGTCCTTTACCAAGCTGATTCCAGGAGTAACAGATGATCATAAATAGCTTCTTATTTTCTGTAGAAAAATGTTCATTAAAACTGCATAACAGAAAATACATTTACGTATTTCACTTGGTGCAGATTAAAAAAACATATTCCTAAATCAGGATTCAGAGAAAATAAACTGGACTGTAGTAGAAAAAGGTATAAATCAACACATATCTGGACATTCTCCCAGAAAAAGTATATTAAATATTCCTGTGGAAGTCCAGACAGTGAATGATATATGCAGCCTCTACTTACAGTTTAACTCTCTGGTTCCTCTGCAGTAGCACTGCAGGGCTGCAAGTTTAAAAGCTACACTGCAATAAACTCAGAGCACAATACCTGCTTCCTTGCCAAAGGTTTCCTTTGCTGGACAGCCCTAGAGTCAATATCCTCATTTCTTGTACACAAAAGGGGGCTCTCTGGACATTACAGAAAAGCTCTTTTATGTAGGAATTCTTTACAGATTCCAGTACAACTGGACTTAGGCTTTAACATTCAGCTTATTGCACTGAAAATTATGTGAAAAAGAATTATTTTCCTTTTGAAATGAATGTTAACTATTCTTATTTAAATATTATAGCAAATAAATGACACTATAATATCAAATAAACAAAGAAAAGGTGTTTTTAGATTTTATGATTTTATGTGATACGCTGTCCTCATTAGAAGAATTCTCTGCAATTTTGATGTATTTTCCCAACAAACTTCTACATCATTTGCCAGGTGGCATGTCTGACCTCAAAATCTCTTTCCAGTCTGCTGTTGTTAACGCAGTAGAAATTCAAACAATTTGTTCTAGAGAAACAGATTGAATTGACATACAGACAAGGTGCAACACCTATATTTGTTCATTATTAATTGCACTTCTGCCTAGTTCAGTACTGTACCCCTGGCTCAGAGCCATCAGAAGGAAGTCTGTAAGAAGTAACACCACACTGACTAGAGATGTGTATAGACCAACAGCCTCTGTGTCAATCTCTTACCTCTCACAAGCATCATCTCCCTTTATAGCATAAGGTGAGCTGATAGAACTCTCTATCAAAAAATGCTGATTAAAAATTATTTCACAGTATGTTCATAGATTCCTTGGGATCTTAACCATAGCTACATCCAGACTTTTTCTGTATTCTGTGTTATTCTCATGAATACATGAAATATTCTACATGAAACATTGCAGAGAATTTCTAAAGTAAATGAAAAACCATATTCTTAAATAGCACTAGAACTTTCTATATATTTGTGAATTCATGATCGGGAACTTAATCCTCTCACTGAATAATTGTAACGACATCCACTAGCCAACATTTGGAGGTTTGCATTTCCATATCTGAAAGAGCTTTGCAAGAGATAAGTATCAGCATCCCCACTTTCCAGTTGAGGCACAAAGTGGTCCATAGAGACCTGGTGCAGTGTTCAGTCCATTACCTTCCATGGACACCACTGAAGAATAACTGGGTAAGAGAATAACAGAATAACAGAACTTGGCTTCCAAGGAAATAAATACAGTGGGTTATGTGTACTAGAAACGAGAGCTTTGATAAATCCAGAGATCTCATAATGCACATGATGTTCCCATTGTAGAGCTTTAGGTAAGAGCTGCTGAGATGGAATGTGAGGTTTCATTGCTTCAAATAGGCTATGTGTTTATAAATTTTGGAAATTCTACAGCCTGGTAGGATAAGAACACCTAAAGCAACATGAAATATCTTAAATGTGTCCGTGGTTCTCCACTATAGATTTAAGATTTTTATACTGTCCCAACAAGTCACCAGACAGTGATATCTATTAGTGTTCACTACCTTCATTTCTCTTAAAACACTTCCTAATTAGTGAGAAATTATGCACATGCTTTCCATGTGCCAGTGTAGCTGACACTGAGGCCAGGATGAACTGAGATTACTTCCTAGGTTACCATTTCCTAGTAGGATTTTCAACACAGCTGCAAATTTTCCACGTCAAAACTGGAAAAGCTGCTTCTCTGTTAAATGGAACAAAAATAAGTTTGCCCTTCTGGTTCTTTTTCTATGTAAGCAGCAGGGAAAAGCACTAAATTTGTAACATACTAAAAATCAAGAGCAATTGTTGTATCGGTAACATTTCCCTCATAACAGAGGATGGTAATGCTGAGAATGGAAAATTGACACTAAAGTCACAAAAAAAATTACTGTTGATGCTGGAGAAGTTCAGCTCTGTTCTTATGTTCCTTATGTTGTGTTAGGGCTAAACACTCAGATAAATCTGGACTTTTTAAGAGCTTGACAACTGAGGAAACAGAAATAGTTTGGCTAGTTTATAAAAGTGAGTTTGCCTTACATAGTATAAGTAACTAGATAGACGAAATTAGGGGTTAGTAAAAGAAACAAGCTTTGAAAAGCTTCTCACAGCATGCAATAGGCTGCAAAAGTGTATTCTTGATATCAGTAATATGTATCAGTTTGAGGAAATTTTTTTCCCTGTTCATTTTCTTTCTACTTCCAAGAGAATATTTCAGAGATTACTGTATAATTATAATCAACAGTTATTTTATGAGGCCTACAAGACCTCCCTGAACTAAATGACTTTTCCCTTTCAGTTACAAGACTTTCTATAGCACTAGTAATTTCTTTAAGTGGTCAATCATACAAATTCAAAAAATGAATAGCAATCTTTAATAATACTGGGCTCAGCTGCTTTATCAATTGATGAATATATCTTATGCAATACATTTTTTCATGTGCAGTCACTTCTATTTTTGTTAATTTTTTTTTTTAATCTGAAGTGAGAAGAAGTTTGTCTCTGATAGTAAGAGATTTTTACTAGTTGTGTCTAAAATAATATATTATTAAAGCATTGGTATCTTTTGTTACTTCTGTGATCATGGTATCTTCCTTTTCATTATTTTCCTTATAATTTGAAGACTGCCATGCAATTCACTGCTACAGAATGGCCAAGTGGAAGGAATATTTTCAAAGTTAATTATACTTAGCACAAATCAGAGTAGTTAAAAGAAGTACTAACAAGGGAGGACTCCACTCACAGCCTGAATTTCCTTTTACAATAGCTCACATTTTTCTGCTTTGAACCTCTGACAGAATATAATAAAGAATACTGAAGTAAAGGGAAGAAGTGATAGTCCAAATTTTGCAATGAAAAATGTCATTTATAATGGTAATCACAAGGGTATGTTATATCCTATCGTACATACCTCATTTTTCACATGATTTACAAATTCCACCTATAGCGATGACACTTCATAAACCAGACAAGAAGTTAGTCATTCCCAACAGGAAACATGTAACAACTATGATTTTTGTTCCCACATGGGGGGAAGACTCCAAGAGCCAGCTTAATGAATATGAGACAAAATACAGCAGATGGTCATGGGGAAAAAAGACACCAGAGAAGCAGGGGATGGGTTTAGAATACCAGGAGTCAGAGCACTGAGAAAGTTTTTGGGATTGCATTACAGCAGAGTGAAGCAGAATAACTCTGTGGCTGGACAGATGTTGACAGGAAAAGCTCCTGCCCAGGTTCAATAGGCAGCAGGAAAGCAGGCACTGGGCTGAGCAGCCCACGCCCATCGGAGGCAGAAGTTGACATCCTTGTAGCTCATTAAGAGAAGGGATGAAAATGGAAACAAAAGTTTATGTCTGATGAGGAAGATCCAAAAAAAAGGACACATACTGAGGAGTAATACAGCCAGAAGCTAGGGCTGGGATGATGAAGGAGCTCTGCAGCAGAGTCTGCTGGATGACCCACAACTCCATCATGGTTAAACAAAGATGGTGCAGCTGCAAGAGGGAAAATAAGATGCCATTCCCGAACTATTATCTGCAACAGAAGGGGCTGTTAAAAAGAAGGTGAATGGAGAAACAAAAAGGTCTTTGGGTATTTCTAGAGCAGAATTACACCAGAGCAAGTGAAGACAAAGTTTTACTACAACTCTTTCAGCAACCCAGGGGTAAACCCAGCTCTTCCTCCTTGCAGCCTGTCTTTGCAGGGACCCCGAGGCAAGGCTAACTTCCCAGCAGCATAGCACTTGCTGCCTTCTTTTCTGCTTTTCTTTAAATAAATATATACACATGTGTTGTACAGTTGCAGTCCCCTCATGAGAAGACAGCTTCTTCAATTTAAGAATCACCATATACCACAGCCAAATATCAATGAAGTTGTGTGATGTTGGTTTGGAAAAGGCAGTTGGAAGAAGGCAGTAGAAAAAGTCAATGAACTAAGTAGGAGCAGCTTGTTACTTACAGTACTATCCCTGTATAAGCACAGTACAGCTGATGAAGTTTGCTCATGTGGTGATCACTCCTGTCAAGCTACTTACATTATCTCTAATTAAGAAACGTTTCTTTTTAAATTAAAAGATTCCCATGGTCACATTATTCACCTCCTTTAGTCTGTTCCGTACACAAAAAAGCTGTTGGACCGGAAAATATCATTTACTTAAATGAAAAAAAAACTTACAAGGTGTGTGTTAAAATGAGATAACACATGCCCCACTGGCCTTAAAATGATCCATAAAAGGACTATCTTCAGTAGCACATGCTTGGAAATGTCTTATTGTGATAATTAAATGGAATCAAAGTTCATTTTATTATAGAAAAGTTGTGTTCATCTACGTACTATAACTATTTTTATTCAATTTCAAGTAAAAATTACCAATCTTCCTGTTATTCTGAAGCATAGCAGAGATATACCAACTGAATTATTTAATATATTAACTCTGTAATGTAGTAATATGAGACAGTTGTCAAATGGACTCTATTTATATGTTGATCAACATCACAACGTTGTAGTGGCCAGGAAGGAGCCATTGCACTGTGAGTCCCCAGTAAAATTCTGGACAGGACACTGCCTTTCTTTCTCTGTAATACTGTTAATAGTGTGGAAGGGAGAAAATAAATCAGTATTTATTTAAAGGTCCCCCCTGCCCCGAGATCTTTTATTTCTGCTGTTATTACTGAATCCTTTCTGCTGGACAATTACCAACATTAGTGACACTAAATATTCTTAGCATGTGTAGTGCTTTGTAATTAATACTTAGAAACAACAAAAATATATTTGCTGCCTGGGCAATCCTAACTGAGACACTTGGAATGCAATGAATTGCCGCAAGACAGGAAGAAGTGATGACATTTATGATCCTGCAGACTTCCAGCCACACACCAGAGTACATGTCAAGGGCACTTGTCTGCACAGCGACATTGGAGCAGCCAATGTTTAGGACTTGACTCCTCCTCCCATTTCTCCCAGCAGAAGGGGACTATTTAAACCCAAAAACAGAACCAAAATCAAAAGGCCTATCACATTAATCCCCTTTTCCTTGCTTCTCTAGCTGGTGGCTAAAATGGAGAGACCAACGCTCTGGTGCAATTCTGTCACTGCTGCCACAGATTACTTCTTCAATCTTCATTTCAGCTCCACAACAAGAAGGAAAGAAGGAAAAAATAATTTTTTATTTTTGTAATTTTTTTTTCTCTTGACTAAATGCTAGAAATGAAAGTGATTAAATTGTCTTGGCTTCTACTCAGGGATTAAAAATTTTTAAACTACTTTAGAGACTCAACAAAGGGCATCTTCAGTTTCTGCCCTTCAAAAAGGGAAGAGACCGATAAGAAAACCAGAAAAATAGGTCAGAAGAAAAAAATATTTCTGAGCCCATTTTAGTGTGATATTTGAAACTGAAGTAAGAACCAGTGAATTTCTTTCCCAAGAAAGGGATTTTCTTTCCCAAGTTATGTTTTTTCACCTCACTGTCTTTGTATATGACATAGATCGCCATCAGGGATAATGTTAGTTCTTTATTTTAACTGTGGATATTAAGATAATGGAAGAAATTGGTTCGTCAGTTGTGAAATATTATAGCAATAAAAGTCTTTGGTGGAAGATGAATCTTCTTCCAAATAGTACGAGGGTGTCAATAAATGAAGAGTAATGTGAAGATCACTTATATTTATTGAGACTGCAGCATTTATCAAAGTCATCAACATTTAATTGGAGTTAATATACTTTCTACCTTTTATTTCTACTGTACTAGTTTGTTCATATATTTAAGGATAAAGTGCTTGATTACTGCTTTTTATTTTAAATATTTTGGGCTTTTATTTTCAACTTTTAAATAAACGTATATTTTGATTATACCTGTAGCATTCTTTTGGTGGGATAGCTGCTCTGTGAATGCATTAGTACTTCCCACAGTGGACCTGCATGTTAACAAAACCTCTCTAATATCTTAGGAGTACTATGAGTAAAAATCTTGGAATTCTGGAATTTGAAGTCAGTAAAAACACTTTATCTACATATGTTTATGTTACTTTTTGTTTATGAAAGAATTATGTGATAACCATATTAGCCTGAGAGGTGATTCCGTCTGTGGGATCTTTTATCCATGGATGAGGCCTGTTTGACTTTGGAAATAAATCTAAGTATCTTGGCTATCCCTAGCATTGCACTCACTGACATTTCAGGACTTTTGACAGAAAGGAGAGGAGAGTGGAGAGAGAAGGAGCTGAAACCATCTGAGATCAGGCTCTTTTCTCTTTCAGGGAAAGAAGGAGCTATTAGAAAAACAGGAATTCACACACTTTGCATTTGTTGGCATTTATCTTTTAACATCATAGTGAGCTGTCACTGTAGGTTGCAGCTGTATCCATTGGGCAGCAGACACCTGCTCACCCTGTTTTCCTTGAGGCTTTCCAGAGCCAGGCATCCATGGGCAGCTGTAGCAGCCCAGGGCCACCTTTCTGCATTCCCCATGGCTGACATTATGTCCTGTGACAAGGACACCTCCTGCTCCACAGGGAGCAAGGGACAGAGGCAAATCAGGCTCACCCGGGAAATTTGGGAAGAGCACTGTGTGATGGTTCTGGCTGTGGCAGCTATCCTCTTTCCTAGTGGTCCTCTGGCTACTGTGTGAACTGGGCTGGAGGGAGGAAGGATATCCCGTGGGTAGAGGTGAGATAGCTGCTAATGCATAGCAAAGCCAGGGCTTTTGGAAGGAATAAGCCTTCCCAGAGGCACAGCGGTTCTGCCCTCTTCCTGCAAGGTGTTCCAGCTTTGCCAAGCCCAGCATGGCAAATCTGTGTGCCCACAGCTGGCTGGGCACACGGTTGCCAGTGTAGACCAAAAATATGAAAAAATGATTTGTGAAAACAAATTACAGAAAGATGACTCAGTGATTGTATTTTACGGGAATCCGCAGACCTATTGGGACACTTACATTATTGATTTCTTTCCACTGATAGATTCCTTTTCCAAATATAAAGAGAGCAATTGGGCATTAATGTATGAATGCAGATTTCATGAGACTCCCTAACCAGTTGCTCATGAAATAGTAATGTCATTCTTGAATAAGGGAAATGGTGAATCTAGTGGTCGTTTTAACTGCTGTCTAATGGTTTGACAAAAGGTACCTACACAATACAGTATAAGACAACTTTTTACTGCAGTTCATATTTCAAGACTGAATTTGTAGCAGTTGGAGCATGATTCCTAAAAAATCCTCAGATGCACTATAAGTCGTAAATTCCTACCACACTGTAAACAGGATGTGTTGTTTACAGCTTTAGATCCACTAAATATTTGTGGATTTGCTTCTTCAGCTATAGCAGGAACTTACTGGTGATAACTCCCTGCCTTGTTCAATAACCTCCAGTAATTATCATGAAGAAAATGCAATAAATTCATGTAATAGACTGGCCCTTTGCTATAATATACAATGAGAAGCAATCAATGCTCCTTACAATGAGGAGAAGAAATACAACTGTGTTTTATTTTATAGCTTTAGCAATGCAGCTTTGCAAACCACCAGAGGGAGTAGAGGGAAACTCCAGTGGTCAAATTCCAGGCCTGTGAAACACAGCCCAGGGCTGACATTTTACAAAGCAGCAACACAACACTGCGCTGTGTACTTCTTAGTAGACTATTTTATTTGCTCACCCATCCAGCAAATGCAGCATCCCCACGAATTACTGCTCTTATTTCATATGTTTAGAAAGAGGGAAGGAATATGAATGTAATAAATAACCCTCAAACTTAGCCTTTGGCAAAATAATTATAAAAAAGATGATGCAAGAAGAGGATAGCAAAATATCTACTTTTGCAGTTACCAACAATAACGTTGGAAAACAAGATAGCTATATTTAATAATCATGGGTTTAATATATAGTCCTACTGTAACTTAAATCAAAGGGCATTTCTGAGACCATCCTTTTAATGCTTAAAGTATAATTACACGCTACATATCTTGGAAAGTAAATGAAAGCCTTTTCCTGGCGATTTGTTATACATTTCTTTTTTGCCTCTGGCTAAGTGAAGGCCAGGCCTCTGAAGAGTTTCAAGTATAATGCACAGTGAATATAAAACAGTCCATTAATTGGGATAATAGGTCCTGGCATGTAATTGCATTGCCAAGGTACTATGGATAGCTGCTGAGTGAAATGGTATTTATTCAAGGTTGTTAGTCATCCGTGGATAACTTTATTTGTCCACTGATGCTTAAATAAATGCATCATCCATCAGTAAGAATACTTAGAAAAAAATTTATTGCAAAAATCATTATCATGTCTCAAATTATAAAAGGAAACAGTATATAAAAATTGCTGAGCAGGGGTAAAATAAAGCCATGCCATGATGCGGTTTGCTTGTTTTTCTGCCAGTGAACACTAAAGTGTGGTTGAGAAATTTAGGCTGAATGGCAAGTTTACATGCTGACTATATCTAGCCTAGCCACTAAATATAATAGCTATCTTTAAAAAAAAATAAAAATTCCTAATAATTCATACTCAGAAGTGTTATAGGAAATAATCATAGTCTAAATAGGAAAAATGCATTCAATAGTGAATGGAGCACCAACTGCAAAAAAACCCCAAAACAGTGAGTTCATATATGGCATCTTTTTTTATTCATGTAATTGTTTTGTTGATATTTGGCAGTGATCAGTAATCCCTGATAAAATGGCGAAGAACAAATCATAGAGACACAGCAGTAAGACACATGCAATGCTTGATTATGGACAATCTTAAATAAAGCTTAAACAAGACAGAAAAGACCTACAAAGAATTCCCACTGATACTGCCAACAGCTCGGCTCAAAACACCTTTGTATCTCACGTGGATAAAGAAATAAATAAGGATCCGATTTTCAGATACAGTGCAGCCACATCCTCTTTTATCTTCAGCTACATATGCAAACACTCATTATTTTGACAATGCCTCCCTCAAGATCTTATCTCATCATACATTTCTTCTTAGTAGAACTGAATAATATCTAACATACAAGGGATACAGGTATCCGAACAGCGTATAAAAGGAAACACATACATTGAAATAACGGTGCCTATAACTGCAGTAAATGTCTTATTGTTCATATTTGTAATTTCTTGTTCATTGTCAGCACAGTTTGACCTCACACTGACCACAGGATCACCGGCCGCCTCCCCACCTGCATGGGAGGCTGGACCAACACCTCAGTCAAAGCCATCCTGCTTATCAAACAGCTGAACCTGTCAGATTCATCCATCCCACGGGGTATAAAGGCTGGCAAATGGAGTAGATTGATGAGAAAGAAACCCATTTAAAAAAGAATTTACGTTTATATCAGTGCAAAAAGGAGTGGTCACAGACCAGTCACTCCTGCCTTCCTAATGAGCAACAAATTTCACAGGAGACAGGGAAAATTCCACTCAACTCACAGAAGGGGTTATTGGCTACATCTAAATATAAAGCTGATCAGTGAAGCCTGATCCTGCAAACACATATACTTGCTATTAACTTAAGATGTACAAGGTGTTGCAGCAATTTTAGTGAAGTAACTCATGTGTTAAATTAACCACATTACATTATGGGGATTAAAACATAGCAGCAATATCTTTTCCTTAAGATTCACTTTTGAGGACTTCTGGAAGGTACCAAAGAACTTGGTGTCAAGTTTTGAAACATCAAATAACATAATATGATTGAAGACTAAGTAGGAAAAAAACCTCCAGTCAAAGACTGTCTATTGTCAAAGCAGGATTTACAGTTTTCCCTTCAAATTCTACGCTACTAACAGGGGCTGTCAACCTCTCTGCATATTACTTTATTTCCACCTCTCTAGACCATATATTCCTAGATTTATCAGCTTCACTGAAGGTGCTTCTTTGTTCTATTTTATTCCTTGATATTTCAATGTTTACAAGTTAATGACCAAAATAGGGAAATTCAACCTAATGGTTATTCTTTATGAACTGGTTTATAAAACAACTTCAATTTTGTGTTTAGGAGTCCATTTGGACACATTAGCCTTTATTGCTGCTACACAGTGGAGTAAGCAGTTAACATTGAATCTGTCAATAAGCATGCATTGAACATTTCTTCCTGACTATTACCTAATTCAATATTGAGTTCAGCTACACTTAACTTGTATAATACACCAATCCAGGACCATCACTTAACACTTAGATCTATTGCATTTAATTTTCCACCCCCTGGTCTGTTCATTTAATTTATCAGAAATTATCCTGTAAAGCAACTGCAAGAATCTGCTATTTAAACTATCCCTTTGCTTTAGTACCACCTGAAATATTTATTACCTTACATGTTTTAAAATAAATCAATAATTAAAATATTAAAGAGAATGATCCCAACAAAGAAACAAAAGGAAAGGAAACTCTTCAATAATCCACCAAAATGCACTTCCCATGCCCTGCTATTCTGGTTACTTATCAGTATCAAAATCTTAAGCATCCACTCCATATTCAGACAGCTTAGACAACAATCTGTTGCACAAGACTTAAGCAAAAAGAAAAAGCTTCCTTGAAATAGAGAAATACTAAATCTTGCATTTTTTCTTCTCCCATTCACTTGTAAAGAAGTAATGTTATTTGCTTAACATGACTCACCCTTCAGAACTCCTCACTTACTCAAGTCCTTTAAGTTATAATTTTCTATGCGTGTCCCTTTGACAATCATGAATTAGTATTCTCTACCAACAGACTGAAAATATTTTCCTTAAAAGGACTCCAATTTTCAACCTTTCATGTATGCTGTCATTTTAAAAACAGTAACTAATTCACAGTTTTCCGTCTCCTGGAGACTTTTGTATCAAATATGCATTAAAAATAATAATGGTATCAACAGTTTATTTTCAATGTCACATATTAACTACATGCATAATCTGTTTCTGTACTTCACCCTTCTCTTGCCCTAAACTTTCCTTACTAGCATTTCTTCAAATATTTGATGTAATACTTTTCTACATTAGCAATGTTTCAAAAAAACATTAAACCTCCCACCAAAAAACCTCCCTGCAACTCCCCCCATGACCTAAGAGAACAGTATAAAGAGAACATTTATTACACAACCATCATTATTGAAATTTGTGTCAGTCTCTTTAACATGACAATTCCTTGCACAGGCTGCAGCAGAGGGACCCTGACCTGGGCTGCTGCCTGGAAAGAAGGGGAAAAACTGAGAACACCTCAGTACCAGGTTTTTTCCAGGCTATCAGAGTACTCTTCCAGCATCCAAAAAATTCTTCTGAAGCACTGCTGACACATCTATTTTACATTAATTCATGCCAGATTTTAAGCACTTTTCCGAGTGTTAGCAGTATCCTCTCCTTCCTTGGGTTTAACCCCTTTTTTTATTTACAAAATTGAATCATGTGTTTCTGTCTCAGTTTTACTGGGCTAAATAAGTAGGTCCTATTATATAACATACTTTAATTTCTTCTCATATGATAAATTCACTGTTCCCTTAATCATCATAATTACACTTTTTCACATCTGTTCTCATTTAAATTCATTTTTCTTGAACAAGGATGACCAGATTTTACCTACCTCTCTAAATAAGATTAATGCATTTGGTGAGTCTTATTCTTCACTATGTCTTCAGAAGATCTTAATGGACTGTATATACTTTTTTTTAATGTACTACACAGCTCGAGGAGAACCTGAGTAATTCAGTACCATTTACAACCATCAGCACACACCTGTATTTCAAAACTCGTGGTAGAAACCTTCAAATGTTCAGTAAAACTTATCTCCTTTCAGAATGTTTTATCACCATCATTGCCATCATGGAATATCCTCAGTGGGAAGTGACCCACAAGAATCATTAAGTCTACTTTTAAAACCTTGAAGTTTGAAACCTACCATGAAAGTAAAGGAAAAAATGGCCTTCATAGCTGAATTTGGAATAATTCTCTCTTTCCCCACCCCTTCCATTTTCATGAATTTAGTTCAGTTTTGCCCTAATATCCTGAAGCAGTACTCTGAGAAAACTAAAATCAAAGCAATAAGTCTGTTACTGGTACAGGCACTCAGAAAAAAATCACCAAGTCAGAGAACAAGTCAAAGGTAGTTAAATGTTCTGATTCTTTTCCTCCCTTATTACTATTTTTTAAAAACTAATTAGTAGCACAACCTGAACCATCAATGTAGTGAGCAGCTTTCACCTGAAAACTTGATATTTAAAACATGATACATACATAGGAGAAAGGAAAATTACAGTTTGAAATTTTCTTTAACTTATTTTCATCCTTAAATGAACAACTTATTTATTACAAAAACTCAGAGGAAAAAATATTGAAGAGCCCAGCCCAGCTGTAAGGCCTTAAAATGGTGAGATTCTTAAAGAAAATCATACTTTTGAACGCCAACTCTATTGTAGCAATGAAGTAAAACATTTGTTCTAAGCACCACTAAATAAATTACATTTTTAAAGGAATCTTCAGAATTGAATCCACATCAGAAAAAAGACCTACTCTCTATAAGATATTACACCCATATATCTTAACATCTCAGCAGTTTTAATTATTTGCCATTACTATTCATAGTAAGAAAATACTGGAAGATCACAAACACATTTCAGGCCCTGTTGTGTGAAACTGTAGCTCATTATGGTTCACTCACTCTGAAGAATTCCCTATTTAGCCTAAGAAATAGCAAGAAAAAATGAAAATGGTAGGGTTGTAAAAGAACACAGTTGTACTGGTCTATCACACTGAGGTGGAATAACATAAAGCAATTAACGTTATTTTTTTCCTCTCTACTTTTACTACAATAAAGGACATACTGAATACACATTACTAAAACCTGCTATATTGTTTCATGTTACAAGGAAACTTTATCACAAAATAATTAAGAGTGTCTGATTAAAAAATACACCCTCAGAAATCACACATAGCATCTCCCCAGTAAAGCATGACCCCCAGCTCTGGGGCTGCAGGATCTCCTCCCTGTTCTTTAATTTACATAAACACATAAAACTCCTCCAACTACCATTCTAAATATATGTCTGAACAATTGACATCACAAAAGTAGAAAGGGCTACAGGAAAAGCCAGTGATATGTTCAATAAGGAAGAGAATTTTCATTCATTTGCATATAATTTTCACATTTAACGTTCTACACCAGAGTTCACCTTTTGATACTGTAAAATCACTGCTCTTTATTTCTTTCATTTTTTTTTTTTCTGAAACCTGACAAGGAAAAACTTAAAGGAAACTTTTCTATAGCATTTCATTAATAAATACAGTTCTTGAATTCAAACACGTGACATTGCTCCCATCTCCTGATTTTCACATTTGCTAATTTTGGCAGCTTTCTATATCCACACAGGGAAAAAAAATAGCCCAGAATTTCTAGGTTCCTTGTGAAACACTAAAATTCAGTTAAGGAATGCAATAAAAACTAATCTTATACCTCTTAAAGATGTTATTGCTTTTCCTACCTTTACCCTGCTCCAACTCTCACATTACAGTTCTTTAAGTATAAAGTGAATGACTCAACTTAGAATTCCCCAGTTTCAAGTGTAAGTCCAACTATTAGTAAAGAAAACCACTCATATAACACACTGAAAGTACCTATTTCTGAATGCAGAAACCACAACCTTTTGAGCTTTCTCAAGCTTAAATTTGTTTCACTCACAGAGAATTAGACCAGCTTCTCCTTCTGCTGCTTCCTGGAGCCAAGAAGACAGTTCTGGTATGCAAAACATGGAGCTGCTTCCCCTAGAATGCACATAGCTAAATGTAAAAGAACCTCAGCTGATGTCACTCAGGCACTTCTCCTCATTTAATGATGATGTGCAGTCATTCAGCACAGCTGATCTTCCAGGAAGTCAGCAGCATCTCTTCCACAGAACACTTTCCCAAACACAAAATAATATTGTAGTAATATTTTTTCTGTGAGAGTTTGTTGAATGCACATGCTATAATGGACTTATATTTTTTTGTGTAGATGTGGAATACCAAGAGGCAGGATCTCTCATTTCAAACAAAATTTCCTCAATTTGAAAAGACAGCAAAATAATTTCACTGGAAAAAAAATTCCTAGTGAATGGAACCATTTTAGTGTAATAAATCTATCATACATCAATAGAATTAGCATACACACATCATCCTCTATAAAAATCACTATCAAGTGACACATTACAGACTTCTAGACACATTTTTTGAGTTTAGAAGCAGTGCAGCTGAGTGCCAGTTTACAGTTTACAGTTCTAGATGCCTGTGTACATGCATGAGATACAAACACAGATCTCTGCACGCACAGCCCTCTCCATGTTATACCCTATAGTGGATATAAACTGCCTTTGGGGATTAATGTTCTCTCTGACTTTTTCTTGGCTGATGAGTGGAATATGAGAGGGCAGAACTGAAGTGCCTCTGGCCCAGACTATGCCCACTGGCAGCCAACAGCTCCAAGAGGAGTGTTTTGAAGTTAAAATGTACACTCCACTTAATCCACCCCAAGGTTGTCCAAAAACTCCAAGAATAAAAACATTCCTTATATTTTCCTCTCTATTTCCCTCTATTTACATCAATATGACAAATTAGAGAGAGACAATCCAGTAACAAGACCTCAACAGAAATCTCATTATCACAGAATGAGAATCCCAGGTTGGAAAGGACCTCAAGGATCATCTGATTCAGTCTTTCTGGGCAAAAGCATGATGGAACCTGTCCAGCTGAATATTAGAAGTGTCCAATGTCAGGGAAAAAGCAACAAAAGAGATTAAATTAAACTTAATGTATCAGATAAGGGAGATAACCCGTCCCTAAGATTGATTATTTGACTTTGTCGTGTTTTTATATTATTACTGATTTCTAGATATTGATGTTGCAAGGATGTCTGTTTTCTCAGGATACATAATTATAATAGCATAAAAAAAACAATAAAGACTGTACTATAATCCTCTATCCTGCCTTGAGCATCGTGAGAAAGCCTATTTTATACAGCACAGGACCCCGTAAAATATCAATATTAGCAGTCACTAGAATGTCTTCCTCTGGTTTAAACAGCTAACTAAACTTCATAAGCATTCTAAAATCAAAACCACAGTTTATTCAATTAAACTGTGCTCACACACAAAAATATTCATCAGCTGTTGACAGCATGAATTTAGATTGGAAGCAGAATAAATGCAGTATTTCAGATGCTGGCAGGCAGTTCTTTGTACACATGAGAGCAAGCAGCACACAAAAGTGTATTGCAATTTTAACTACTAGATTTGAGTGAAAGCCAAGTAGCTGAGGGAATCCCTAACACATGAATGGGCCCACTGAAGTGGAGAAGTCAGTGACACATGTACTCTCGAGTCTCTCGGACAGCAACTTTGATGAGGAAAGACAACAAGGAGGTTGGTTTCTGTATGAGAAACCAAAATAACATATTGCCCTGCCCTTTGATACAAGGAGAGAGAATGGGAGAGCACAATGGGTTATTAATGTAAAGGAACATTAAAAAGGCAGAAAAATATTATTTTGTTTCTACGAGCTTTTGCATCATTATACAAAATGAGATGAGAGCATGGCTAGTGAGATGCTTAAAATCAAACTCTCAAATGCAAACTAGGAACTTTCATGAACTCAAAGTACATATGCACTTAAACAAGTTGATTCTAAAAATTATGTCAATTTTATTGCAGAGTGTTTTTCACATGATTAGGAAAGTGTTGATTAGTTCAGTTTTGTTTTTTTTTTACTTCAAAGAACTGTCTGATGACTTTTATGTGAGAATATAAATATATTTAATGTATTTGATCTCACATTAGTCCACAGGGTAACTTAATTTCATGGACAGCAAGTCAAAGGGGTAACAGCAAACCAAAGGGATAACCAAACCATGTGTATGAAAGACGTGCAGGAACTGTCTTTCTCTAACTTTCTCAGCAGTTGTCAGGAGAGCACAACCAGTTCAGCATCGTGTCAGCTGGGAACAGCAGCTCAGAAACATGGAACAGCCAACTGCTCAATGGCCACTGGAGCTGGACAGTGTGGGCAGCAGAAGTTGCTTATGCCAACAGAAAGAAAAGCTTCTGAGCCTGCTACTTCCTTCTCACATTCAGCAAATCTCTTCAGAGCATGTGCAGAAGCTTCTCAAGGGCTTACTATTTCATCAAGTACAGATGGATTTTCGCAGAAAAGGCAAAACATGCATTTCTGACACAAAAAATTCCCTCCTCCTGCCTAATTTCAAGCCTCTGCTTTGTAAAATGCAAATCAAAGTGGAGTCAGGCCTTCCATTTCAGAATCTTTTCTGAGTTTGCCTTGACAGTTTCCTACTCTTTAATGAAATAAAAATAAATCATTTGAGAACTATGACCTACACTACAAGTTTTGGTTATTGCTCTTCTTAAGATAACTGGGTTTTGGGTTTTTTTCATGCTTCCAGTCTGTCAAAATTAAGACATCATTTTGCCAGTTTTATTAATGCAAATATTTCTTGGAGGAGAACATGTAAAGACAGCAAAAAAAAGAAACCTCCCCACAGCTTTTGTGACAAGCTGCTTTCGCAATACATTTTTGGGCAAATTTAAAGTCAAATCTTTAAGAAAAATTCCATCATGTATAAAACAGCATATTTATGAAAGCACAGACACTCTAAAAGTATTATATCAACTATACATTCATTATGGATAAAGAAAATCTGCCAATAAATACATTGAGAAATGAAGAAGGCGAGAGAAAGGGAGAGGATGGAAAATGTTTTTGCCTTTAAAATCAAACATTTGCCATAAATGGGACTGAAATGGAAAACAGATGTAGGGAAAAATATTTGCATTCTATTCTTTGTAATACTTTATATTCTTTTCTCCTTTTTTCTGTAACAACGTGTTTGCATCCAATTACATCGCGTTTATCACCATCATCATGATCATGTCATTCCTTTGTCCTGCTATACTTAAGTACTTTTGAGGCTAATCTAGGTCCTATTAAAGTTAATAAATGCCTTGCCATTAACTTTGATGGAGGAAAAACTAGCCTCTAACCTCTATTCTGTTTAGTTCTTTCAAGAGAGGTTTCATCCCTTGACTCTCTATTCCTTATTTATATAGTTATTACATACATATGGTCTATCCCCTCCATTTTCTTCCGAGGTGCTTTCCTACTTTCTTTATATTATAAATTTTTGTATTTTAATTTTCTTTTTTTTTCAAAATGTGTATTGAAAACACCTAAACATGTTCCTGCCACAGTTGCCACCTCTCTGTGAAGAGAGACTTCTCTTCTGCTCTAGAATAGACAGCTCTATTAACTCCTAGGGAACTGCACAGGTGCAACCAAGGGCAAAATTTTAACAGAGCTGGAAACCACAATAGAGTAATTTATAGCAAATATAGCATAAAAACAGATAACATTGCAACACAGCTTCCCTAACTCTGAGTGTAAGTACCCCTAGCAATTAATATCACAGCTGTCAGATAAAATTGACCTGGATGAATCATTTCCCCCAATCAATAATCACAGTGGCAGGTTCATGCTGCTTCACTCTGCCAGTATATCTTACAGACATAAACTTCTTTTACCAGGTCCTTTAGGGAAAGCTTTAGGAATGTGCCAAAGGCATTAGGGCTAATCTTGCTGAGGTGTAGCACTGGCTACAGTGGGCTGAAATTCACAGCAGTAAAGTCACTTGAGGGTGTGTTTGGAAGATCTGGCACTGAAGGCGCTTTTGATACTGTCACTAGTGAAGTAAAACAAAACTAAAAACATTAAAACAGAGTAAGATATTACAACAGACAAAAAATAAAATGCATTTTTGCAGCTGTAAGTTTGTTATTTCCAGATGCAGAGAAGCAATGCTGACCACTGAGTAAAACTGGATGCAAATAAATCATATTAAGAATATTTAAAAATGCACCAACTAAGATGGAATGTTTCAGTGTAAGCATTGATTTCTTAGTGCACTACTGGGATTTCAGAGAATTTACACGATAGTTATTCACTGTACTGAGCATGTCATGTATGATGCAATATCTACTCTAGCAGCAGTAATAGGATTTCTAACTGAACATTCAGATTTTTTATCACTTGTAGCTTTTTATAGCATTTAAGTATCTATAGATATTCAACAAATTAAAATTAATTTTTTTCCCTTTAAGAAAATAATAGCAACAGTAAGACTTTTCCATTTAACTAAAAGTATTATGTAATGTTTATGTGAGCAGGAGAGAATTACAGTATTTACAATTTGCTATTGCTTCTCTTCCCTTTTACCTGTTGTCATGCCTTACACCATAGAACCTGTCATGAGTTTGCTTGGCCTAAACCAGTCCCTGTTTCCAGATCAATGTGCAGCAGTGCAATACCATACAGGTACATTTGGGGGGTGTAAGAAGGCTTGTTCAAGGTGTTTGTGTCATTCATGACACAGGAAAATTCTCAAAGTTAAAATTGAAGCTCATTTTCATGTCACCTTTCATCTGGACTCCTCTATTCTTGAATATGAAACTCTAGATGGAGATTGGTATTGAATACTTAAAACAGAGTGAGTACTGGGTGAGCTGGTGAACAAATGAGGGTGAAAGAAGGAGGAAGCCTCTCCTTACCTCCTTGATGAGCCAGCACTACTGCAAATAGACAGCTGAAGAAGCCAAGACACTGAAATCCGAGCATCATAACCAACCCCAAGTAATCCACTATGAAAGGTAGCTAGACCTCTGCTTAGAGTGATCTGCAGATGGCCCTCTGCAGCTGGAAGCCTTTGCCTTCAGTCTTCCAACATCATAGCATTTCCTTAGAATCATCCATCTCTTTCTGTTGAGCAGGTCTATTTATAATTACAAATTCATGGCCTTTTCTGGATGAAATATTCATGTAAACTCAACTGCCAAACTGCACTTATGGCATAGTAAACTGCAAAACATTATCATATTAAAAGCAATTCAGCAACGTGCTTCATGCCAACATAATAAAAATGTCATTTTAAATATTGTTTAGGAGCACTAGTTTATTTTTCAATGCAGAAAGCAAAAATGTATTCAGGACACAGTATATTTTGAGAAAATGAAATCAAAGTATGAAGCAAAGTGTTGAACACAAGCAAATAATTTCCAGGTGTTTTCAAAGTGTTTTATTTACTGAAAAGAATCTATTTTTCCCAATGGTTTTTTAGGACCTGCTATATATGTTCCACACTTTCGAATGTTAGGCAAATTTATAACTAGTTGTACATATGTACATATGATGTAAATAAAGATAACAAGAATATTTAGATGGCACTTGAAATGAAACACTTCTGGTAATATTTGCAAATTTATATGTATGTACACTGACTTCAAAGATTTGTAAAGAGTGTAGAAGTCTTAGATCTGGTGATTAAAAAACCTGAAAATCTTTAAGTATTTTTAATTGAAGTAGTAATATATAAAATTAAAGAAATCTGCATGTAACAGTAAAGATCATTTGCATGGTGTAAAGACATTCAAAGGTTTATATGGTGGCATTTCAAGCTTCATGAATGCAACCATAGACTCATAAAGTGGTTTCTAACCCCCCTGCCATGGGCAGGGACACCTTCCACTGGATCTGGTTGCTCAAAGCCCCATCCAACCTGGCTTTGAACACTTCCAGGGATAGTGCAACCACATCTTCTCTGGGCAACCTGTGCTACTGCATCATAATCCTCACAGTCAAGAATTCTTTTTCTGACATCTAATCTAAACCTGCCCTCTGTCAGTTTAAAGACATTCCTTTCATTCCTTATATGTCTTCTTGTGTTCCGAACACCTTATTCTGCTATGAAAACAGGGGAACTTTGAACCAAATTAAAATGATTTTTCATCTCTTACCCCCTGAAAAACCTAATTCATTTAAAACAAAATATTTCTGACTCTGCTGACAAAAGCAAAACCAGTTCAATTAATTGTAAATCACAATTTGCAACATGAAAGTAAAAATGGTGACTCTGGGACTTTACTTAGTAGCTACTGGATATGGTCCCAGTCTCTGCTTTATGAAATATTTAAGTATTGTGTACAACACAGAACAGTACAAACAGTGGAGACTGAAAGCAACTTGATGTGAATCGCTGTTTATTCTCAAGGAATAGTCTATATTCACATGTTCCTATGAAGTTGCTGCTGAAAACTTGAATACTCTTTGGCAAAAAAGGGAATGGAATCTGCCTTTCACCTTCAGGCTAAGCAAACACTGAGCTGTGCTGCAAAACATGCTGCTTCTGTCAATACTCACCTTGTTCACACCACACAGCCCACCTAAATAACCCTTTCAGCCACATATACTGTGCTATTTATTTTTCCTTTCTTTGTCATTCCTGTTTAGTGTGTGCCCCCAAGGCCAAATTTTGCTTCCTTTTTGTCACTGAAACACAAATGGAGCTTGAACAGATTCGTGCAGATATTAACAAAACTGAATCTTTGTCTGTCTTCATAAATTGTGCTCTCCCATAGAAAAAAAAAATNCACCTTGTTCACACCACACAGCCCACCTAAATAACCCTTTCAGCCACATATACTGTGCTATTTATTTTTCCTTTCTTTGTCATTCCTGTTTAGTGTGTGCCCCCAAGGCCAAATTTTGCTTCCTTTTTGTCACTGAAACACAAATGGAGCTTGAACAGATTCGTGCAGATATTAACAAAACTGAATCTTTGTCTGTCTTCATAAATTGTGCTCTCCCATAGAAAAAAAAAATCTGCCAGAGAGTGGAAGAAAGAGGAAAAGAAGAAAAATACCCTCTTTTCTTAATTATTCCATATTTTTCTCATGGGAAGGTGAGAATCTAGGGGAAAATAAACCTAAGGAAGTAAAGGAAATGATGAAATTCCCGACTAGGTTCAAGAAGCTTACTAGAAGAAGGTATTCTGGTCATGGACTCTAGGCCTATTTTTTAAAATAATTTTCTTTCAAAGCTGGCAAGAGCTCTACTTCTTGCTTACTTGGTAGCAGGGCAAATCCTTGTCTCCCAAGAAGTCTTTGCTGCCTGGGGTGGTGCAGCCTGCCATGTGTGCTGGCAGAGATTTGCCATTATTCTAATATTATTTTGATAATTGCTATGTTCCAACAGGTTTTATCTGAAGGAATATTATTTTTAAAATTTTAAGTTATTAATCTCTAGCAGATAATATCTGGATGGGAAGAACTTCAGATGGATGACAGAGAGTCTTGTTTTTTAATAGTTAGCACACCTTTCCAATGTATGACAAACTAATAACTATCCTTTCTTTTCTTTCTTCCTAAGAAGAAGATACTAAATATCGGAGTAAGACTTTGCTACTGAAACTTTATTGTATATCAAAATATATCAAATTTTCTACACTAATATTTTGCAAAGAAACCACTTTCTAATTTAATGAATTATAATTATTTACTGCCCTTGCAGCATTCAGTAACACACAACAAACTTTCTCTGCAAAACCCACCGAAATTGCTGTATAGAGGTGGTTTTACAGCAGAAAAGGGTTACTACAGTTCTAAAATAACTCCAAGGATTTCACATATTGCAGAGTGCTGTAGAATTTCTTACAGACAAATGCCATACCAGATGTACACAGTTCTGTGGTACCGACTGAATGCCTTTTCAGGTACTCCAGCATTACCCAACTTAATCAGTAGAGAGAGTTTATATTGGCCATAAAACCACAGTGCATGGGCTTCTAACTAGAGCCACATTATATGTTTACTACCAAATCCAAAAACTATATTTATTCTTTGTACTCCACATTATGAAGAAGAAGAATGATTCACAATTACTATTAGACATCTGAATCATTTAATTTTAACTCACTAGGTAGTAGTATCAGTGTGTACAAGAAGGAGGGGGGCATAACCAAGCTGTATTAATGCAAACTGCAAAGTATATACATTATGTGTGTGTGTGTGTGTGTGTG
>VYXB01004877.1:1364811-1490043 GCA_013397135.1 Pachyramphus minor
ATCTAATCTAAACCTGCCCTCTGTCAGTTTAAAGACATTCCTTTCATTCCTTATATGTCTTCTTGTGTTCCGAACACCTTATTCTGCTATGAAAACAGGGGAACTTTGAACCAAATTAAAATGATTTTTCATCTCTTACCCCCTGAAAAACCTAATTCATTTAAAACAAAATATTTCTGACTCTGCTGACAAAAGCAAAACCAGTTCAATTAATTGTAAATCACAATTTGCAACATGAAAGTAAAAATGGTGACTCTGGGACTTACTTTACTTAGTAGCTACTGGATATGGTCCCAGCCTCTGCTTTATTAAATATTTAAGTATTGTGTACAACACAGAACAGTACAAACAGTGGAGACTGAAAGCAACTTGATGTGAATCGCTGTTTATTCTCAAGGAATAGTCTATATTCACATGTTCCTATGAAGTTGCTGCTGAAAACTTGAATACTCTTTGGCAAAAAAGGGAATGGAATCTGCCTTTCACCTTCAGGCTAAGCAAACACTGAGCTGTGCTGCAAAACATGCTGCTTCTGTCAATACTCACCTTGTTCACACCACACAGCCCACCTAAATAACCCTTTCAGCCACATATACTGTGCTATTTATTTTTCCTTTCTTTGTCATTCCTGTTTAGTGTGTGCCCCCAAGGCCAAATTTTGCTTCCTTTTTGTCACTGAAACACAAATGGAGCTTGAACAGATTCGTGCAGATATTAACAAAACTGAATCTTTGTCTGTCTTCATAAATTGTGCTCTCCCATAGAAAAAAAAAATCTGCCAGAGAGTGGAAGAAAGAGGAAAAGAAGAAAAATACCCTCTTTTCTTAATTATTCCATATTTTTCTCATGGGAAGGTGAGAATCTAGGGGAAAATAAACCTAAGGAAGTAAAGGAAACGATGAAATTCCTGACTAGGTTCAAGAAGCTTACTAGAAGAAGGTATTCTGCTCATGGACTCTAGGCCTATTTTTTAAAATAATTTTCTTTCAAAGCTGGCAAGAGCTCTGCTTCTTGCTTACTTGGTAGCAGGGCAAATCCTTGTCTCCCAAGAAGTCTTTGCTGCCTGGGGTGGTGCAGCCTGCTATGTGTGCTGGCAGAGATTTACCATTATTCTAATATTATTTTGATAATTGCTATGTTCCAACAGGTTTTATCTGAAGGAATATTATTTTTAAAATTTTAAGTTATTAATCTCTAGCAGATAATATCTGGATGGGAAGAACTTCAGATGGATGACAGAGAGTCTTATTTTTTAATAGTTAGCACACCTTTCCAATGTATGACAAACTAATAACTATCCTTTCTTTTCTTTCTTCCTAAGAAGAAGATACTAAATATCGGAGTAAGACTTTGCTACTGAAACTTTATTGTATATCAAAATATATCAAATTTTCTACACTAATATTTTGCAAAGAAACCACTTTCTAATTTAATGTATTATAATTATTTACTGTCCTTGCAGCATTCAGTAACACACAACAAACTTCCTCTGCAAAACCCACCGAAATTGCTGTATAGAGGTTGTTTTACAGCAGAAAAGGGTTACTACAGTTCTAAAATAACTCCAAGGATTTCACATATTGCAGAGTGCTGTAGAATTTCTTACAGACAAATGCCATACCAGATGTACACAGTTCTGTGGTACCGACTGAATGCCTTTTCAGGTACTCCAGCATTACCCAACTTAATCAGTAGAGAGAGTTTATATTGGCCATAAAACCACAGTGCATGGGCTTCTAACTAGAGCCACATTATATGTTTACTACCAAACCCAAAAACTATATTTATTCTTTGTACTCCATATTAAGAAAACGAAGAATGATTCACAATTACTTTTAGACATCTGAATCATTTAATTTTAACTCACTAGGTAGTAGTATCAGTGTGTACAAGAAGGAGGGGGGCATAACCAAGCTGTATTAATGCAAACTGCAAAGTATATACATTATGTGTGTGTGTGTGTGTGTGTGAAGATGTTATTATTCAAAGTTCATTTAAAATTTTGATTACATGGAGATTCAAATTTTTCAAAATAATTTTCACACTAGACTCATAACAGCATTTTGCCTATAAAAATCTAAGACCAGACAACAGTGATCAAACTATGAATCAGTTTACAAGCAAAATAACATTTTGGAAGGGTTAGATTATTTGAGTTTATCAGCAGTAGTTTGACTCCAAGGGGCTAAGCCTGCTTTAGAACACTCCCTGCAAGTTCTTGATGATTCTGTTAGTAAGAAATGTTAGCCAACATTTCTGCTTGCTGTAGATGTGACCTAAATGAAATGCCTATGACTCTGTAGAAACTTCTAGCTGGTGAATTTATAATTTCTATACTGCTTTCTGAACATATCTGTGGTATTGCAAAAAAAACCCCACAACTCTTGTCACTGAATTTGGCTTCAAAAGGTAGAAATGCACACAAATCCCCACAGGACCCCATTCTGAAGTGC
The DNA here is from genome assembly GCA_013397135.1 of Pachyramphus minor. Taxonomy (NCBI): domain Eukaryota; kingdom Metazoa; phylum Chordata; class Aves; order Passeriformes; family Tyrannidae; genus Pachyramphus; species Pachyramphus minor. Next base: position 1,367,265 of record VYXB01004877.1, read on the forward strand.
AATGCAGGCAAAGCTAGTACCTTCTGGGGACTTTAATATAAATGTTTCTTTTCTTGTTTGCTTGGGTCTTTGGTAGTGGGTTATTTTTCTGACATTACAAAAATAAATGCTGCAGCTCTAGATGCCTATTCACCAGAGTATTTTGGCAAAAAAGCCTTTGAAACTCATCAGCCTCCCTACTTTCCCTCAGCAAACTCCCATTTACCTGGGGCCTGGCTGCATGAGGCAGACTAAGTCTAACATAATGATAAGAATAAATCTAAATAGCACCTTCCAAATCACTAGGCCTTTGGGAAATTCACACTTCTACTTGTGTGAAAAAGCCAACAGACCCACTTGATAAAATGCTGCTTTACTGACAATATCAGTAAGTTTTTAAGTTCTCTTTCCAGGCATGACTCACAAGAGAAAGTCACTTGTCTACATACAGATTGAATATCACACTCTCCTCTGTTGTTACTGCTTGACTGTAATAGAGACATAACAGAGAATAATTTGTATCTTTCTGCTCAAATTTGATGTGTTTCTAACGCTAGGGATTTTCTTTATCTTCTTTTTTTTCCCCCCCCATAACTGAGAAGAAAAACTGGTACTGGTGATGATGTCAAAATTGCTATACTGCCTATTAAGGTCTTATAGGACTTATGTGGACTGCATGTCCATATCATAATCCAGTAAAATGTCTTTCTAAAATCTTAAAAATTTGCTTCTATACACATTGATAGTAACAGCTCAGATAGTAAGAACTAGGGATATTTAAAAGCATATTAAATGATTATGTTCCTCACAAGGTCAGATATTCTTTTTGCAGAAATAAACTGCACAAACTATTAAAATGTCAGAATTAGGCACCTAAAATTAGGAAGCATCATGATTCAGATGGTCTGCTTTCATATACCCAATTTAGGTCATAGTCTTCATATAATAAAACCTCACATTATTATTTCAGGAAAAAATACCCTCAATCAGTGCATGAGATGCAAATAAATCACTTGGTGATGCTTATTCCATATTATGTTTTTATCCCCACTGTTTAATGTGTGGTGTTATGCCTTGTTTATTGTATGCTATTCAAACCCTGTAGACTAAATGATTAATTTCTTCAGAGCCTTTCTGTGACACTCATCAGTGCAGTATTTAGGCCCTTCACAACACATCCATAACTATCTGAGATAAGTGCATATTATTATTCCTATTCCAAAGATAGATGCAATGCTAGAAATCTAAAATGTGATTTAATGCTATACTGTACTTAATATATCCAAAGCAAAGCAATTTCCTCCAGTTGCAGCCTAGGATATACACAGCTAAGGTAAACCCTTATCAAGTGTGGGTTTAGTAACCAGCATAACATTACTGTGTGTCAGGAGTATGAAGAAAACCAATTCTCCAGGTCACTAACCATAAGGACATCTTTTTTCTTCCTGCAACACTCTGCCTCATTCACTCAATCCTATTCAGAAATAAATTAGACAGAGGGTCTAAACAGTTTTCTTTCTACAGAAGTTACTGGGCCACAAACTGCTGGAGAATTGGAGAGTTTTCTAAATGACCATCCTGACATTCTCCTGTCCTGCTCTTCCCTAAGCATCCCATGTAGGTACTTATTTACCTGTCACAGTCTTCTGGGGCAGATCAGCCCCTTCTGCTTTAACCCAGAATGTAAATTTTTTTTCCCTTTCCAAAAAATCCCCTTAAATTCTCTTTTTACATGTCATCTTCTTTAACACCATATACTTCCCTACAAGTGTTACCTGGGACCAAATGCTGTAAACTTCTTTGTGAACCAGTTCTGGGAAAGGATCAAGAGCTTCCACAGTGGGTTTCAGATGTTTACTGAGAACTGAAAAATAGGAGAATTCAGTTATTCATCTACTCTGCTTGAGGGCTATGGAGGACACAGGAGGGAGAATTTCCCTGCTCATGTGCTCTAACTCTCTGCTGGCAAAACCTACACAATCAAAAGTTGCAGTTGCAGGAAAAGTCTTGTTTGGCTCCAGGGCTGCATCATACCCCCTGTGAATAAAACTTCTACAAAGTTTGCTGCATAAATAAAACCTGAGAAAAGCCAGACAGTTTTAAAATGGATTTAATTTTCAGACTTTCATATTTAATATTTGAGAATAGTACTCAGGATTATAAGAACTACTCTTCCTCTTACCCACTTCTAGGAATATTTGCAGATGGCATTATGAGGTGTCAGATCAACTTTTAGTTGAGCAAACCAATATATTTTCTTCTTGTCTCAGTCATAATGTTACTAAAAATATACTAAAGTGGATTTTTGAATTTGTAAAATACAATATCTCAATGGCTTCATGGAGATTTGAATGAAAAATAATACATAGCAAGTCCCATTTGAAAATTCAGCTTAAGAAAAACACCAGAATACCAAAAAATCTGAAAAGTAATAAAATTTTACTTAAAATGCTAAATGTTTCAGAATAATTGGTGTAGAGAATATTAGAACATCATAGGAGAATATATATACAAAAGCACAATATGTGAAATTTGACTTCCAAAACAGCAAGGAAAATGAAAAAATGAAAAAAGAGGAAACAAAAAATTTCAGGTTAGTATGTTATTACAAAAAGCTAACTTTTCTTGTCCCCTCAATATATATTAAATCATATATATATATAAAATAATTAGATGTATAGAATTAACTTTTTATTGTTTTATGTTTGTTTGCTTTTTTCTTTCTTTCTTTTAAACAGAGCTTAAAGTTAGACAAATATTATTCAGGGACAATTTTAGTTTAATTGATCTTGGGCTATAAGAATGAACTTAAGTCTTAAGACTGCTGCCAAATCTAATTGCCTCTGATGGGCACCCAGGGACAGCTGTAACTTGATGCATCTTATCAATCATAAAATAAAACTCTGTGCAGACTGCAGAGAGAGCACAGCACTATTTCTCGGCACACAGTCATCCTAGTACTGGTATGTTATTTAATTGTAATGTGAGCCTCACTATTAAAGATGCATGAACTTTTTAAATGAAAGTGCAGGGACAGGGTCTGGAAATCTATCACTCCTCAAGACTATTGCTTATAATATTGCTGGTATTTCCTCTGCAGGAATCATTATCATGATACAGAGCACTAAGTGTTTGAAAGACTGAGGTTTCAATCGGTCTCCATATGCCCCCAAAAAGGCATATATGAAAAGCATAACAAAATATATCCTAAGTCTTAAAACAAGCAGTAAACAACAGATTTTATACAAAGACTAGTGTGCTGGCGAGAAAACTCATCCATTCTTTTATAATTCCATGCATTTCCTCACACATTTCACATTTCTTGTTGACACAAAGCACAGTATTGTTTTATCTCCTTGTCTACCCATTCTGTTATGATATAAAGCCTTCCCTACCTCAGTAATATCAGCTCAATCTATCACTCCAGCCTAATGTTCTCATCAAGCCCAGGCAGTCTTGCTCCATTTCTCGTTTACAGTGTGCCACTGATTCATGCATCTTATGCTTCCTTCAGCACTCAGGCAGTGTTTCCATGGCTGAGGAGGGTTTCAGCCCTGCAGTGTGTACACAGAAGAGCACTGCAAACTGTGCAGGTGCCACACAGCTGCCACTGATCTCACATCAACCTAACTTGCTCACTTTCCTCTTACGTTTCTTTGCTGGCTTTCTGTAATTGTCTCTGCCTGTTAGGGCCTGTAACCTATTCCTTACTCTGCTTTCATAACCCAATTAACTGAGGGAAACCCAAATTTAAGTACCAATTATACATCCAGAATATGTGTCATGCGTCAAGTCCGAGTATATTCAGGAATGTGTTTCAATTTGTTTCAATTTATATCTGGGGTTCACCCCAGAAATTCTTATAGATGGGAAATGCTTACTCATCTATTTCTGCTTTGGGGAAACTGAAATGAATTTGCATGCACATACAGATTACAAAGCAAGAAAATGTGTGTCTAATTAACATCACCGGACAGCTAATTACGAACAGTAAACATTAGATGAAGAGAATCAGTCTGCAAAAAAGAAGTGGAGGATACCAATTTGATCATATAAATCTTTGATCAAATATTTCAGGGCAGCCAACACTAACAGGAGCAAATTAACTATTTGCTGCAAGGTTTTCTCAGGTCTGTAGAGATTTGTTTCCTACAGCAGTACCTCACCCCAACCCTGAATCTCACAGTGCAAACACAGGGAAAAAACCCTCAGTCATTTGGGGGGAAATCTTCTGTTTGCATCAAAATATCTATATGGCAAAAAAAACCCACCAAGAAACCCCCCAGAAAAACAAACTGGAAAAAACTAAACACATCTGAAATGTGAAACCTAATATTGTTACAGGTGTTATCATACTGTGCTGAGCTCTCTCCAAACATTGTCTTATATCCCAGCTCAAACCTTTTAAAATGTTCGGGGTTGTTTTGTTTGTTTGGGGTTGAGGGTTTGGGTTTTTTTGTTCATTTTTTTGTTGGTTGGTTGGTTTTTTTCCTCACTTCAGTGTTTCTCAGAATACTCCAGAGGTATTCTCCAGATTACCTTTCATTCAGGGTATCTGAAAACTGTTTCTTTTCCCTTCAGGCAGGTGTGAAATAGCACACTTTAAACCTCATCCAAAAGTTTTGGAAGACTGAGCAGATGACAAAGCAAGTTTAATTTTCAGTTTGTCTTAGTCCAGTAAGGGATTGCTAAGGCAGTAAACAACATGCAGCCAAATTTATGGGGGTGTTTCCCATTAAATTCAGTTTTTTACCTATTTTCATTACTTGTTGTAAATGTTCTGTCTAATATTTAAGAATTATTAAGAATCTCATACAAAGCAAATGAAGAAAGAAATAAATTGTCATCACTTTGCCTGACTCAAGAACAGCAAAAGCCTCATAAATATTTTGTCACATATTCTACAGAGAACTAATTTTTAAACATTTTATAAGGTGTTTATTTCCTTTACTGTCCCGTGCTTCTGCGTGCACATATCCACAGAAATAAAAAAAAAAAAAAAATTAAAAGCATCTGTGTTTCATCTTAAATAGTTTTTCCATCTTATTGAGGATTTCCTTTCTTTAATATGTTTTTTCTTCCAAATCAATATGTATAGTTTACTAGGCTCAAAAACTGTTGCAATGATGACTTTTATTGCTAAAATAAATATATTCATTGTTCATTACTGAAACAGCTCAAACCATACAGACCATCAGGGAATATCGATGGAAATACAGACTATACCAGGAGACAAATGTGAACTTTTAATTAGCTTCTACAGTGTAAAAAAACCCTCAAAAGCAAGTCAAAATCCTGTTAGCAAAGCGTAAGAAATCCTTATTTCTATCCCTGGCCACTTGCAGATTTCTCTAACATGAATGTTTCTCAGCTGATATGATCACATTGCCTGACAGCAGGATGAAGGACACACACCTTTTATATTTTTACAATAAGATTTGAAAGTTTTGTGTCACATATAAATTAGTTATACATAGCAATTTTTAAACGTGCAACACCTATTTAAGAGGGAATATAATTGCTTGGAGTTCCTCAGGAGGAGATGAATTATTTTACAGATTTGAATTTCAGGCTGTCAAAACTGTACAATAAGTGGAGTTTATCAGATGGATACCAATACTTGATGCACTATGAAGTCAGGAAAGTTCTGGTACTGTACATTTCTATTTTATATACACTATTAGCTTTCCAAGGCACAACTATCACACTGCCCTCATGTCCCCAGGGTCTTCACACACCCTGCTGCATTTCAGCAACAAGCTGAGAGCTAACTGCAAAGAGAAAACAGATGGAATTTATATGCTAAATTTATCATTGGCTAAATATACTGAAAGAGAACTAAGAAGATAATAAAACTGTGCAATATTAAGAATAATTTTCTCTCTAACTTGTGTCTCTTTATGTGACTGCTTAAGTATGTGGGTAAATACAAAAGAAGTGCACAGAAAGTTCATCTATTAATATCAGACTTCTCATGCATTAATTATAGGCATATGTTCAATCCCTTCTTGTTAAATAAGAAACTTGACAAGAAACACCAGAAAAATTCAAAGCGTCCCAGATGTGCTAGACTGCTGTCTGGGCACAGTGTGTTGCAGGAGCCACCCTATACACCCACAGAAATTACAAATTATATCTGCAGTGCTCTAAGGCAACCACCAACCAATTTCAGGGATCTGTACAGACCTTGCCCTTATGGTATTGATGGATTCTGTCCTTGTCACAGAATATTCTGAGTTGGAAGAGACCATTGCTGATTCTTAAGCTGTTTTAAAAAGGTTGCAGTAAAGAATTGGCATGCAGTCTGGAGGGTGAGTAGATGAAAGGTTCTCAAGCAAACATGGCATGGGCTGTAAAAATCATAAACTATCTCTTGAAAAATATCTATCCACTTAGTCCTATTAAATACAGCCTTAAAGTTCTGTCTAAGTAAGGTACAACAAAGACTATTTAATCTTAGAATACAAAAATGTTGATGTCCTCTTGCGTCATGGTTTTGCTTAACCTAAGGTTAGGCTTTGTCACTAGACCATTACTGCTTTTCACATGCTGTATATAGTGAAAAAGTAAAAAATCTCCCCCACAGCCAGCAGCCACTAACAATCTGTGTTGAGTATCACTGAATAGCATAGCCCTCTGACTAGGTTTTGAATGGAGATGGACTTAAATGAACTTGCTGCTGGTCCTAGAAACTATTTCACACCAATTCTTGAGGAAGCACTGAGAACTCGAGCTACAACAACAAAATGCATTGAGCTGAACTTTCCCCTCCTGGAGCAGCAAATGGATATGCAGCCTGTGTCTCTCTGAGGAATTCTCATCTGCAATTTAATACTCTAAGTACCCTGGGAACTTGCATGTTATTAGACAGTATTACTACAATGTTTAAATTAATTCATGTAACAATATAAGTTCCTGCGAGTACAATTACAGTGTTTGGATGAATGAGTCCCATACTTGTCCACACCAAGAGGTGTGTAAATATCAAGGAGATTATTAAAAGGCAAAGATCTTACCCCCTCCCACCCAGGCACCAGGACAGCCTTCTCCCTTCCCACTCCTCCACATCAGCTGATGCTCTCAAAGAGGCTTCCTGGCACCTACCAGCCACAAACAAGCTCTGAAGGCTCTGCTGTGGTCTTAACAACAAGCCCTAATCCTGCCTGGCATCCTGTGATAAATAAGTTGTTAGAAGCCACTGGAAGTTGGATCATTGCAAAGAAACATCACCCCAACGAAATATGCATAGAAATTTTGCAAAGCAGGAAGCTGCTGAGAGAGAAATGGCATTGTTAGAGTGTTAACAGCATCCAAGCATCTGTGCCTGATCCTTGGCAATCCCAGTGCAATGCCAAGTTACTCCAAACATTTCAAAGTCTCTCAGCATTGCAAAAATAACTATGAACACTACCATTTAAAATACAGCAGTAATTCTTCCTTGTTGCCCCTCCCAACACCCACCCCAGGCTGTTGCATTTATACTCAGTTTGTATTTTACCATTTAGGGCACCAGCTGGACTTTTGCAATGAAATATTACCAACTCTGTGTTCACAGGGTAATTACCTGTCTTTGCATAAACAATTGTATAGCTCAATTACTTAAAAAATTACAGCACACAATATGTGGAAATCCTACAGATTTGTNAAGCTCAATTACTTAAAAACCTGAAAATTAGCAGACTCTTATTAGGACCATACAGCACACAGTATGTGGAAATCCTACAGATTTGTCTTCCACTGTGCAATCCCTGGATCATATCACAAAGCACGTGTGCCACGTAGTTGTCTTGGATTTGCTGGTTTTGTACTGGGTGGTGGTGGACTAAAAAAAGTAAAGAGTAAGGTAAATATTCACTTAGAGCAACTTTGAACTGAAAGGCAGGGCTCTGAGTCTGTCTAAAACAAGAAAAAGTCATGGTCAAGTGATTGCATAAATGAACTAAAGATTGAATGATATAAAAAATCACCAAGATCTTTGTTCAGTTCATACTTCTAAGTTTTGCTTAGAAATAAAATAGCTGAAGGAAAAAAAAGGTAAAATGTGAGATAAAAGGGTTTTTTAATCAAAATATGAGTATTTTTTAGGATCTCATACATTTCTTTATTAACATAGATTTCAAAATCCATCTACTTTCAGGTCTTTGCTTGATAACTGGAACATTTTAAAGAACTTTGATTTATACTAAAAATATTCTGCACATCTCTAACCAGAATAGTCATGATTTCTCTTCTGTGACAGATACTCCCTCTACAGTTTTTGGCAAGTGACTAAGGATGAAACTTTGTCTAGTAAAGTCAGAGGGTATTTCAGTGCTGCTTTACAACATTTTGTAATCAGATCATTTCCATCTACAGGAAGGCAATCGGGCATGTCTGAAGTGCAAAATCTTGTAACATAATTTATAATTGACATATAAAATCATATTCTAAAATGTAATATTTTCAGTCCTAAACCCTATTTGCTCTAGTAAATAGCTACTTCATGATCATCAGAGATCACCAGTATTGTTTTTCTTAATTACATTTGCAAGTAATTAATGCTATTGCTGCCTTCCTGGATTAGTAATATTCCCTAAATGTTCCTATACTGAGCAAAAGGGGAATACTGTGATAACATAATCTAATTGCAAAGTCGAATTGTAAAGATTTTTAATAGCAACCACTCTATAGCACTTCTAGTTTTCTGTCTGCTTCATGAGCACTAAATAATTATTTCTCACATTACCTATGTGAGTAGATTACACCACTCCTGTCACTGAGCTTTGTAGTGTATATTCTCACTCTACCATGATGCTGAACATGTTATGCTGGAGAGGAATATATTTCAGGTGCAGAGTCTCACTCAGTGCTGCAAATGGGTTCTGTAGTTGTGTTGTATGGCATCTTTCTAGCATCACCCATGGAAATTTGTTACACATTTGGCAGCAGTACTGAACCAGATTTCTGTATGCAGGGAAGCTTTGAATGAAGAGCTTTTCAAATTAGCAGATGAAACCTTAGGAAATTGTCTGATGCCATCTGCTTTATTCTCTTTAAATTTTAGCAGTTCTTATTTTAAATACCTGCTTTCAAATGCATGTTTTATTATGTTATTGCTAGGAGCAAAATTAGGGTCAAAGTTGATGCCTCAAGAAGAAAAGAAATGACATACATGAAACAATTGTCACTATATGTAGAAGGACAAGCCTTCTTGCACATATTACTTATAGGAAAATGGCCTTGATAATTTGCTTTTTAAAAAAATGTTACAAGAAGTCAGTGTTTAAAATTTACTTGGGTGTACTTTTTTTCTGACCATGAAAAGAAATTTTGCTTCTATCTATCTGTCCAGAAGCCTAGTGAGTCCAGTCAGGTGAAACTTGATTTTTTTTCTGTCTGTTTAGACAACCACCCCGGTCATCTTTCAATAGAATCTGCCCTATTAGGTTCAGACAAAAATAAATGAGTCATGCTTTGAGGGTAAGTCAAGAAAACTCAAAATGAAATAAGATCTACTATGTGTTCTAGTGCTATCCAGGAGAGGGGCTTGAAAAAAGAATTTGAGAAACTAGTTATTAAGAGGTTAATATGTTTGCCAGGCTCTTAAATCATATTGCCACTAGACTCAATGAAATGACAAATTGAACTATAAAGAAACACACAAGAAATCATTCTTTAAGCTAACTATTGAGGAACAAGTTCTCAATAGTTTCTTTAGTGTTTTTGTAGACTTGAAAGATTCCAGTACAAACTGAATCACCTATGGGAGTTTAATAAAAGACAGAATTTCCTTCTCAACTTTTTAATGCTTGTCTGAGACAACTGTCTGAGCTCTGACACTCACCAGCCATTTTTACTATCCATCACACTTATATTTCCAACTAATCAACATTAAATATGTATAAGACTTTTTTTTAAATGAAATTAAATCAGACCAGAAGGAATAAGGACCATGTAAAATTCCAAACTAAATAATTTCTGGCCTAAGCAGATGCAGAAATACGTGGGCTTTACTTGTACAAAACATTATACAGTCTATTTTTAGGTCTGCTTCCTCTTCCATTTTGTTTCTGATCCCAGTTCTCTTCCTTTTTCTGTGTTTTTCTCCTTACTCTTGTTGAGTCCTTTCTGATTCCACAATGTTTTTCTAATTAGCAGTCACAGAATTCCTATGAGGCTGAATGACAATGCCTGATAGACAGGTAAAATTAAAGAGAGAAAGTCTAATTAGTGTGATCAGGGCCCTGCAGGATTCAAAACCAGAGGTGGTATTAGGGCACAGGTATCCCTTAGCAATGTTTCTCATTCCATAAGTGGAGCAGGCAGGTGAGGCTGTGCCAGCTGCAGCTCTGGGACTGTCAGTGTTGGTGACAGCTTGACAAGCATCTCCTCCAAAGCTACCGGTGCTCTGTGCTTTCTCAGGCCTTTACAAAACTGTAGTGTGGGCAATTTATGGTTTCAACAAAAAAAATCAATATGAAAACATTCTTATAGTGCATGGTCACATTCCATATTTATGGCTTTTCAATAGAAGGACTGGCACATTACTTGTAAACATGGAGTTTCAATGTCAAGCTCAAAGTACTAAAAATAACAGTAGGGGTGTTGAGCTAAGGGAGACACAGACTTACAGTGTACCGTCCAGTCTCACTGGTGCATCTGCTTTCAAACTTACCAAGAGCCTCTACTTGCATGGAAATATCCTGAGTTTGATATAGAAGAGCAACGGAGAAGCCAAGCAAGACTTATTTCCTCAAGGGAAGGGAAGACCCAAAGCATAGAAAGTGCTACCCTCTCACCTATTAAATGTGTTTACACATGTAAACACTTCTGCTGCTTTGCCACTGACTGCAGGGAGGCCTGATCTTAAACTGAACAGGACTGATTTCAGTGAGCAAGTCCAGAAGATTCTGGGATGGAGTGAAACACTCCTTATAGCACTTATCATCTTGTTAGAAATGGTTACTTTTTAATGACTGCAGAGCATAAATAAAGAAAAACCCTCATTACTAATTTTTACCTGTAGCATAATGTTGGTCAAGTTATGATTCTTATCATTTATTTCCCTCCCATTTTGGGGACATAGAGAAACAACACACAGTAAATCTATCATTCTCTCGAGTATGAGAAACAAGATAACCATTGCTTGCACCTTCATTTCAAATACCCCATCATATGGCTGATTTGGGAAAAAGCTCATAATTTCATAAGGGTAATTGGATACATTTTCTTCTGTCGCAAGCAAATTGCCCCCTGGCACAAGAATTTTAAAATCTTTGGCAGCAGACCTCCTGAAACCCATCTGTGTTGGAAATTACTTTTTTGCTTTTGGGTATACTATATTTACATATTTTGTTTTATTTCTCAATATTTAATCTAGTGAGAAAAGAGACTCTTAGGGCTAACGTTAAAACTTCTCAACAAATTAAAAAAAAAAAAGAAAAAAAAAAGTAGGTGTCTGGAAGAAACTGGTTGTACTAATACATCAACATACCAAACTGGAACTGACTTGACTTCTTGACAGTCAAATATTAATTTTAAGCACACCTGTTTTTAAACATCTATTTTTTATATTATACCAAGATATGGCATTTGCTACAAAAGCAAATTGATGACTATTCTGTCAAATGCTTGTAACCTTCCCAAACTTTCCTTTAGTGAAGTCTGCCATACAGGGTCTCCTAGCAACATGGAATTCCTGTTGTTTTAACACATTCTGTTTATTTCATATAAATAATGTAAAAAAATATTTTGACAACCCCAGAACTGGACAGCTGAACACAGACTTATCCCTCCCAGTTTAGGACTACGGTGCTCCTGACTCCCTCCTTAACAATGGCAAGAGATGGACACTGCAGATGGTAAGTCTGTATTAAACTCAGCTGTGTTGAATAAACTTTCTTGGTTTGCTTCTGGTCAATATTCCTCTTGCCAGCATGGAGTTGCAAAGAAATATAAAGAGCAAGTTCTAATTTCTCCAGTGGAAAAGTGACTTTTAAAACTGTGTTTAATCACATGGATTTAATTAAAAAAAAAAAAGGCAAATTCTTTGAAAGTAGAAGCATAGTTGTCTAAATAAATAGCATAAACACTTTAAGAATTTGCTACCATGAATGTCTGTGCCTTCCATACTTCTCAACCAGAAACACACCAGTAAACAGAAAAGCTTCCTTGTATTAAGTGCTGTGGGCACTTAAAGAGAAACACAAACAAAACCGTAAAAGCTTGCCCTCTCTTGTAGGAAAACTATCACTGTTAAGACCCCAGCCTCTTTAAGAAAAAGTATTCAAAGTTATCAAGGCTGCAATCTATGGAAAACACAGACTATTAAAAAACCCTGAAACACAAATGAGCAAAGACGATTTACAGAGCTGACACCACTCTAAAACTCTAAGTGGAAAAGCAAATGCAACATTTCAAAGGACACCCTGCAAAAACGATGAACTTCAGGGCATAAACTTGTTTCCAGATGAGGTTTGCAACAAATTATTTTCTAGTGTAGCATCTGGCAGTCTACTGCCAAACAAAAGGTACCCAAGTAGCTGAGCTACTCTTCTGCTTGCAAATTTCTGTATTCTGAGCTATTTAAGAAGGTTTTACCTACATATCCTGCTTGAAATATCCATTGCCAATGATCAAAGGAAGTTTCTCTGATGGACAGATGTCATAAATTACACATTATTACAGACATAAAAGTACAGAATAATATAAACTGTTAGAAATAAAAAAATACTTAAACCAGAAATTCCAACAGTGAAATACATGAGCACTATGACGTTGGCTATTCCTATGTGCACTGGCTGGCTATGGTCCTGCTGCCTAAATGCTACTTATCAGCCAAATCTAGCATTAGCCTCCCCAGGCAGACACAGAGAGATGTATCTGCTTGGACTCACTTGGACAGGAGAGCACATTAGTAGTTTTGAAGTGCATTTTCCACACTATGACATGACTGAAGTATGATAAGATTCCACAGTGAAGCTTTGATCAAAAAATGTGAAAGGCACTAAAACAGTTGACCCTGAGGGAAGGCAGAGGACAGTGTCTACAGATGATAAAACAATTCCTGACAAGCTTGACAGCAGGGACAAAAGGGTTGGTACTAAAACCTTCCTGTGATGGCAAGACTTAGGAAGATGATACGTATGCTCTTTTTGTTATCCTTAAACTTTTCTTGATCTCTTCATTATTTCCCAGTTGTTAACTAAAGCACTTGGTGGCATTTTCTTCCCTAGTCCACAGGATGGGAGGTAAAGGGGGTGTTGATCCTTGGAGGTGTCAGAGCTGAGGGGAATGTTGGGTGCTGCCTGCAGGGACAGACAGACCTGGGCTTGGCACCACCCACCTGTGCCCTCAGCAGAGTGTCACCATGGAGGCAGAACTCCAGGCTGAGAACATCACCAGGTGTTCACTGAATGCCCACCAGTTTCTCTTGCTATTTTCATTTGTACTGGGTATATTTTGATTTCCCTCATTTTCCAAATTCTGGGTAGGGTGCCAATCTTTCAGTCTTCATATGTCAAGTTTCTGGTGGTCCTCCTCCAAACTTTAACCCCTGTTAGGCCAACAATAAGCACTGGATCAACTAAAAGTGCATGAGAGAGATACTAAACAGTCATTTCCAGTCTTTTCCCCCAAAATACTAAGCAGGTGTGGGGGTGTGTGAGACAAATTACCAATACAAGTCATATGTGTGAAATCTGTGGATGTATCTAAGTCTTTGTCAGAGTCACTCAGCAAGTAACTATTTTAGCCATTCAAGGTGGAACAACCTTCAGAAGCATGGAACAAGCAAATGGAAGCAAACTTCAGTGTTATTTGGACTGGATACCTCACTACCACCTAAGGACACAACACAAACACACACAGAGAGAATTCTTCCTCCTTGTCAAAGCCTAGCACTGATAGAGTAGAGAAGAAAAACTGGTTTCTGTCTCTGCATCCAGGGAAAAAAAGCTGAAACCTGCTTGAGTCAGAGGAGGAAATAGTCTGTTAAACTCCATAATGAAATCAAATTATCTGCTACTTGACTGAGAGTACGTGTGCTCAGTTTTGGATAGAGGAGAACAGTTCCTCATTCAGGATGGCCAGGCAAAGCATTCCAAAGGTTTCCTGGCCAAAGGGATCATTATGATTATCTGCTGGTTTTACACAAAAAAAGGCCATGGGATTTTCTTGCGTATTTTCCACGTTGGCCCATAAAACACAAAAGCTAAACATAAAAGAAACAGTGATGATCTAAAAAGATCTTTTTAGTTATAAAACTGAAAAAAACCTCTAGAAAATGCATCCAGAGCAAATTAATACATTTAGAAAAGCATTGATTACATAACCAAAAGCCCTATTTTACACAAAGTTGGTAAATACAAGCAGTAAAATATATTGAGGAAAAGTGAACCACATTTTATGACATATAAAATAGTATTACTGCATGACATTAATATTTTTTAACAACATAAGTAGATTGGAATTCTTCCTTCTCATGATATCAGGAAGAAATACAAAAGTAAATATATCTGCATTTGGAGCCAAACAATGGAAGATTCTTTGTAATGTGTTGCCATGCTGATGTTACACTATGAATATTGGAAGAGCACAGGCAAACTCCTATTTTCCAAAAGAGGAACTTAAACAAATTCAGAATTTCAGATGCTTTTGTTTTATGAATGTGATGTCCAAAATCTAAAGGGTGTTTTATATAAACCTTAAACAAATATATGTACAACAAAACAAACCAGATGTGTGATGAGAAAGGAAAGCAGATTTCCCTCTGAAAGAATAGCTGCATGTTATGCATATCTTGAATAATCTAGCAATTCATTTGCATTTTCATAGCATTTATACTCATAGCATAAGCCCCAAAAATAATACAGAAAGAAATTACTGTACCTGCAGTTTTTGCACCGTTTGCTCATGGAAAAGATTAGGCTTTTATTAATTCTTTAGTAATTTAACAATCCCAGTATCCTGTTTCTTTCAAGTAGGAGAAAACCATTTGTTTGGTTTTGCTGTATTGAGTATTTTTAAAGAAGGGCAGTGCACAGTCTGTCAGTAATATAATTATTAGATAATATTCCTGAATTTTAAAGTTATGAAAAAGAAACATTGAGGTTTTGGCTAATCTTCAGTGAAAAAGAGATAGAAGAGCTTTTGTGAAATAAACCACATAATCAGATTAGCTTTAGAGCACTGATTACTGTACTTCACATTCAAATAAATGCCAAAGAATAATTTATTTGATGTACTAGTTAAACTAAAAATGCAGAATTGACAGAATATGGAAGTTCTTTGATCTTTTGTAGGTGTTCAATATACTCTCAATGCTGCTTGATGAGCGACAACAATTCATAATGTTTTAAAAATAAACCTCTATGCACAGGGGGCTTTTTTAGCTTTAAGCTTATGCTTTTATTATATAACAGTTGCTTTGACTTTGAAGATATTTTTTTCTTCTTAGTTAAACAACATATTTTATTCTCATCTTGGAATGCAGAATTAGCAGCTAAAATAGGTTTCTAAAAGGGGGACAAAGTTGACTCAGATCCTTTATAAAGAAGATATTAAAAATATGGTCAGCAGGGTAAGGTTCTCATTTACTTTCCTTTTCAAAGCTGATAAACAGTGACAAAAGTCAATTTGGGTTCATTCTTGTAGTATCTAGGTACATTTTCCTGAATACCACTTTCAGACAGGCCTGCCTACAGATTTGTCTACCATTTCTCATTCACTCTGTCAGCTTAGAAAAAAATTGTGTGAAACAGAAAGGGAAATTACAAATTGGGAATAAGCCTCCCCCTCATTTCCCAGCACCAGCCCCGATAGCTCTTGATATCATTTAAAAATCAGTCCAGATTTTCTAAGAAATACAAGTAGTCCCTCATTAAGATTGACAGGAGGATTTACTTTCAGAAAATTTTAACAAAAATTCTTTCCAACAGAAAGAATTTTTAATTTTTAGCCAAAATTCTACTATCACTTTTTGCTGGTACTGAATCAAGCTGCTCAAGTTTGTTTCCTTAAATTGCAAACCCATGTTTCGTTCCATTGGCAACTTCTAGTCTGCAGTGGCCTAAGGAGTTCTTTATTTCAGGGTTCCCATAAAACATTTCAGAGGTTGGAAGGAGGAAGTTCCAGTTAGTATGCAAGCTCTGCTTGTCTCACCAAAGTCTGCACCAGGTCAATTTGTGTAGAGCAACAAGGCCAGCAAGGTAATGGGGGCAAGGCATTCAGCCCAGCTACAAATCCATTTTCATGTAAGTATTGATGATGGTAAGATGACAGAGAGAGATTGTGTGTTGCAAACTGTTCTTTATTTATTTAACTGTGCTTTGACTTTGCCCCCATAGGAATCTTTGATATGAAACAGTTCTGTTATTGCTGCACTGATGAAATACGGTCATCAATTAAAATAGAGCAGAAGGGGCTGGGCCATGCCCATTCAACAAGGCTGAAGTGAAAGAGGTTTTAGTGAAAAGACCTGAATGTACTTCAGGGAAAGGGAGAGGAATTTAAATTTTCAGAAGACAATTTTTTTGCCTTTATTTATATAATTCATAATGCTGTTTCCCGGAATAAAGGAAAGCATCCAACACCTATTATAAAATTTGAGCTTTTAAGTTATATTCTAGAGAGAAAACAGTAAAAACAAACCAACCACCTACACTAAGTATGTGATTCCAAATGTAACTTACATGCATGTAATTACAAATCTCTCAACAGCTAAGATCACAATACAACCTTGGTATCTAAAAATAACTTGGTGTATCATTATTTTTTCTAGTTTCTGTGATGCTACAACTTACACATTTAATATAGTTCATTACAGTTTGGTTTGGTTTTTTAATCAATACTGACAGTGGCTTTAACAAGTCAAATTTCATCTTGGTAATGTAAACACTAGGATTGCAGCAAATCAGATTGCTAACTAGAGGGGAAGGGAAGTGATTCCAAGACTTACTTCTAAGCTTGTATGATTTTATTCTATAGTGGCACATCCCATGCAACAGGTTGAGAGAGAACTAGAAAGGAATTTACTCAATAGAAGATGTCTTAAGAAGCAAACAGTTCTGCAAACAGTCGTACTAATTAACCCTCATCTCTCTGCCTAGCAGGCACCTCACAGCTGAGCAGCAGATCTCTCAGCTCCTCTCTTTTAACTTGCATTATCCTCCAGGCTTTCCTGCTCCTTCCCTTCTCTTCAACAGGTCCCTCCCGATTCACAGTCCCTTCCAGCCAGAGGTTTCACTCTGAAATCTCATCACAGTGTCTTCATTCAACCCCTCAAATCTGTTCTTCCCAACTATAATATGCCCTTGAGATGAGTTCTATTACAGTTAGTAATGACTCCCTGCATAACTGGAAGAGAAGAGAACTGTCCTAGATTGAGCCCAATCAATATTTTTCTTTGGTCATCTCTTTAGGATGACCAGAGCAAGTGTCCAAACAATCAGACCCTGGTGCCTCCATGTTCTGAAACTCATTTCATCCTGACTTATGTTAAAACACCATTTTCATAGACTCCCTCAACTGTGCTATGAAGGGATATATAAGTTTATGTTCCTAATGCAGTGCTATGCCGTTTTATGTCAGCCTTTCTGTGTTTTCTGTTCATATAATTTTTATATTTGTCATGTTGTTTTTACTTTTTGGCCTCCTTGGTATTTGTGCCAGAACACCAAAATGTTGGCTTCCAGCTGGTACAAGAACAAAACCTCAGTCTTTAAGTAAAATGTAAAAGGGGCATTGGTGGCTACAAACACACAGCTGCATGTTTCTACTCAAGCATTAGGAGCAGAAACAATGTGTCTCCATGATTAACTGCTCTCACATGACCTTGTGAGTTGATCTTGTGAAGGATTTTGTGGAAAACTGCGATCTTGAGCATGCAACAGTGACTAAATTCCTCACAAATCAGGTATGATTTACATAAGAGTGTCTCAGCTCTCACACAGTCAGCACTAGACCTAGTTACTAACACATGAAAAATGCACTCTCAGACTTGGCACAAAGCTTTAGCAGCTGCCAAATACACCCCCTGTGAGACAGGAGCAGGTTGATGAGGAGGGCAATGAGATCGTTTCCACCACTGCTAGCGACAGGAAGAAGAATGAGAATTCTGTTTATCTTGTTAGAGAATTTCTGATCATATTAGTGATTTCATTATGCTGTTCCCAGAGACCAAACCTTTAAAAATGGCACAGAGCTCAAAAATGCCTTATGAAAATTGCTGTTATAAATCAGACTCACACCATATTAACAGCACAGGAATTATACAATGTCATGAAAATGCAGACACTCCTTGGAGTTGATGTCTGCACGCCCTTTTGCACTGATATTCTCACAGGTGAACCTGTTTCCATCCCACACATTTATCCTAGTCCCTGGTTTCTGGCATAGCCAAACTTCACCCCAGGCTCTGGCACATTTATTTTTGTGTTTTCATGCTAGCCTTGAAAAATGAAGGGACTGAAGGGAAGAACTTCAGAGAAGTAAGTGCAGCTCAGTCATGATCACAAAAAGCCCACATTCTTTTAAATGCTCAGAAAGTTTCCAGCTGGATAGAAGAATTTTAAAAAATGAATTTCAAAAATATTGGTGAACTAAGAAAAATCTACACTGGATGTTATTTGACTATTAAGACACAAAAAATGACACACAATCCATCAATCATCAACAGGTACCCATAACAAGGTTAGAGGAATGCTAGCAATTAATCTACATATGGATCTAAGACTTGCTCTTTCTTTAGTGCATGTGTCCATAATTAGTTTTGTTATTCAGATGACTGTACCTTGTTCTCTTTGTACCTCCGTAAAGTAAAAAATAGTCCTTCTCCACATGTACCTAACCTCTCTGCCTAACTTCATGTTCCAGATAATCTCATCTCCTGTTAATTGAACACAGCAGAATTAACAAGAAGAACAAAAAGATCACTTTTTGGAGCTGTCCCAAACCACATCTTATTAAAAGACTTCCTCTCACAACACAGAGATATTGTAACTTACGTAAACCTTTGAGTGATCACAAATCCAATTTATGTAACATAAACAACTGCAGAAAACTGTGTACCATTAGTGAACCTAAATATATTTTAAGAGATGCCCATACATCTAGGATAGGATATGCTTAAATTCTCCTGTGAAGATATGAGCTGAGAGCAGCATAATAATTAATCAAAAGCCTTTACCACCATCTGTTGTAGAGTAATCTAATATCTGGGGTAGCACTTTCATAAATAAAAATTTGATAATATAAATATATTCATATAATTCCACATGCTGTTACTTTGATATTACACAGGAATCTTAAATTTTACATGAAAGGCAGAAAAAAAATTAGTAAGGTTTGGAATACAAGTAGAGGACTTGGGGAGTGGAGGTGTGAGTAAAATTTTCCTTTTGTTTCTAGAGGAAATTTTAAATAAAATCTCAAGACAAAACTCGAGGGATTTCAGTCTATATCCCAAAGGCAATTACTAAATCAAGAGACTGTGTCCAGTGTCTTTAAGAGAAATTGGAGCAGGCACTCCATGAAGTGAAACACAAACGGTTTGTCACTGCCTTTTCAATTTCCATGGTTTTGCCCAGTCATACTTTTAAAAGAGAAGAAAAAGTGAACTTGTACTCTACATAGTTAAGCTATGCTATTGTCTCAAAAATTAGAGAAGAGATGCCAGATTATCCTGGACTCTGCATGAGAAAAGGAAATCTTATTTGTCTGTACTATCTTACAAACTTTAGGAAGATCCCATTCTGGACTTCGTATTGGCTGTCCAAATGAAAAGCATCTAAAGTTCATAAAGGGAGAATAAACTCATTTATTTTTTGAGATACTGAGAATCCTTTTGCAGCACAAGAAGAATAAAGATAGAAACAGACATTTGGCTTAATTTCTCCTGTATTTTGACAATCTACAGAAAAAGTGGCAGACAGGATTTATCCAGAATACAAAATCCTCTCACCCTGGACAGATCAGAAGTACCATTCTACTGGGATTTTCTAACAAATGCTGGGTTCCTGGATGCTATTAAAAGGGAGTATCTACATCAGGAGGGTAGGGATTATCAGCAGCACTGAACACAGGAAGACAAAATCAGGACTACTGACAGCACTGAGCAGTGGTGCACAGAGAACATTAACTAGATGTGTTTTAATACACAGGATCTGCTCCGTGGTCTTCTCTCTTTGAATTGATGACAGCATTACTGGGACATCAGTACTGGACTGCAAATCAGTCCCCAGCCCCTTAAATATAAATAACTTCAGCACATCCCACAGATTGAAGATTTTGGCAGTACACATGAGTGAAATGCATTTGAAGGTATCTCAGTTATCATGTTCAGATGAATCTGGGTAAATTTCTCACAAAATACACAAAAACATTTAAAATGTTACAGTATTTTCATAGATGAAGAAGATCAAGAATTTCTAATCTCTGTAGTTACACACAGCTTTCCTATTAAAACTTCATATTTGTTAATTTTGTCTATACTCTTTCCTAATTAATTGGTCTTTGAAAGTCAATTGGCCGAGGACTGTAACTGTACTGTATGTGTACTTCAAATTGCTTTAGAGGTATCTGAACCAACATCTCCTCTGTCATACTTTGTTTCACACACAGTAACTCCAACAAGGATGAATCCAATGCTTGTTATCTGTTATCTTATTTTGCTGCATCAATGCCACAGTTTCTGCTACTTCTCTGACATTTCTCTGTGATAAGCAGTGATGTAATTCTTCATGTTGTTACAACATTTTATTTTTCTGCTGTCATCTTGCCAGGATATTGGTACCTTAGTCTTATTCTCAGTCACCCTCTCACAAGCATGGCATACTGTTCTGTGCCTTAACCTTACTTCCTGACAGCAACACATCTCACTGAAATGTTATGTCACAACCAGCAAAGCTCTGATTCTGGTATGATACACATCACTCTTCTCTGCACTTGCAACACAAAAGGTGCCCTTACAGCTTTCCTTGTCTGAGCAATTAATGTCTCATGATACTGCCAAATTATCTAGAAATTCAACTTTGATTCTGAAGCTGCAAACAGAACAAGGAGATAGCCTGACAAGCTCTTGGTTCAAAAAAAGCCTCAGATAAATGAAACACCACAGTGATAGAGGTGAAGGAAAAATAAAGTGATCTCACAGATATTCTGATGTCATGGATGACTGTGGTATTTTGAAAATAATATTCATCCTCACATATAAACAAAAAATGTTGTGGCTAAAATAACCAAATGGTGATGATGATTGGGATAATTACCTGTTGGTATAGTTAGTCTTTATCCTTGAAAGATTCTACAACTCTGTAAATATCCAAGCTTTGTATAAAAAAATATACACAGGACTATTTAATAGATAAAACCCAGCTTACTCAAGTTGAAACTTGATGAAAACAATAGAAATACTCCTGATCCAGATTTTCAACTCAAAAGGCTAAGCTATTAAAAAGAAGACACACAATAGGAATGTCAAAAATGGCAGCCACAGGACTTCCAGCTTGTGTGAATAATTTGTATCCCATAAGCACTGTATCACTGGTGATGTAATCCATTAAAATAAAGTTCTTTAATGGTACAGAACAGGCAAATAACTATTCCTTAGGCAATGAATGTAGGACCAGATCTTGGCAATTTATGTTGTATAATTTACAGAACAGACTTTTTTTCATGCTACATTTCAATCCTCAATTGCTCAACAAGAAAGTTGTTGACTTCCAGCCCATAAAAATTCAACAGGATTTCTCAGAGAAATCCGTCCTTGGCACTCTTCAGAAAACAGTTGATGTTTTTCAGGCAGAATTGCACAGTCCCTTTTTTCAGTTACTATAGGAAAAATCTCTATGACTTGCCCTTATGATACAAGTGACTGTCAGATGGTCATACTCCCCTCATGTTCATAATCTAATTGCATATATACCTCATTTTAAGGAGAAAATACACAGTAGCCAAGTAGCTATTTATGACTATGCAAATATCCTTTACCATAGTCTTATAAAAATTTCAAAGATACATATGATCATGAAAGTAACAACAGTTACTTGACATAAAAGATGAAGTTGAAATAGGGACACCATATGTCAATGTGATATTGGAAGAGTATTCAATACATCACACAGTTCTGAAACTACCTAAATACCAGAATACAATAATATCCGAGAGTGCAAAATGTGAAACAGAAATGACAACTGCTTGAGCTAGAGAGTGGGTTTGAAAATCTGGATCTGTAAATTTTTTTGGCCATCAAAAACCCTTTCACAAAAAACACACAGCACCCCAAATTCCCCACTTCCACGCTGTAGAAAACTGACTGCCACTCTTTTGGCCATTTAATGTTCAAAAACCTGTGTGGAGAATATCCATTATTGCCTTTCAATGACACCTTAGCAATAGGAAGCAATGGAGAGACAGCTGAATGCTTTCATTTAAAGAGAAAAGAAAAGCAGATTTATGTCCTGTGTTGTTTTTGCACCCTGGTAAAAACAAAAATAATGTTATGTAGCCAATCATTAAAAACTCCTTAATTTTATTACAGAGACCTTGATCAAGATACTTCCTTGCTAATGCAATCATGATGTTGTTGGGTCCTATAGTGCCTCCTTTTTCTCCATTAGATATTTTAAAAAAAATGCTTTATCATGACTATTTCTCTATTTTTCCTTTATTTCATGCACAGCAAGCAAATATAATAAGCCTCTTCCAGAAAAAAAAAAAAGCGGCTGATATAAAATTGTGCATTCTTTATATAATTTTAGGAGGAAAACAGTTAACATTTTATCCTCATGACTTGCAAATGAAAGAAAATAATAACGCTTAGCAAAAGACATTAGAAGAACACATTTACCATGAATCACACTGCCCTTGAAGGTGCAGCTTAAAAAAGCAGAGAAATAGATTTGACACCACTTGGACTTGCAGCTCGGACATGCTGCATTAAACTGTTCAAAATTAATTTAATCTGAGCATGGAGAATAATAGCCTCTCAGTTCAAGGCTTCTGATAGCAGTAATTTGCACTCGAAAGTACTTCCAAAGGGAAAGAATAAATGAAGGGCGACTCTCCAAAACTGAGTGAGCAAATGTATTCACTAAACGGAAGCCTCTTGATCACCCTGTAAAAGAGCATTCAGGAGAACGACACATTCTATATCATTTTGTGGGTTAGGAATTTTTTCCTTCAAGCTGCTCGCTGCTACAAGGAGAGATACTGTTCTTCCTGGACTGATGATGGGCTAAGGAGCTATTTACTTAGAGGTCTTGCATTTTAACTCAGAAGCTGTGAGATCCACTTGCCTTAGAACCAGGCAAGGTAGACTTGCATAGTGAAAAATCCTCTTGTCACACTTGTAAAGGCAATTGTAGACTAATTGCACACAGAGTATTGGCAACTCCCCTTGCTTTATCAGCAGAGGACTAAGATCTAACTGTAATAAAGTGTTAGCACTCCAGCCAATAAAAAGTACCTTATCAACCCAAACCATTTTTATATTTCATGAATGTCATATTCTCTTCACTTACACATTCATAACCTTTAATTCCATTTGCCCTGCCTGCAGCTAAAATCTTTTGATACCTCTTTTCTTCCTCACTCAGCTCCTGGGAGGCAGTGTGACCTCATTGAGAGGGCACTGGGACAGGAGGCAACACACACTGTTTCTCTTCTTTAGCTTCAAATACTTAATTGGTGTTTTACAGCAACATCAGCTCAGCAAATACTGCTTAGGTCAGTGTGGCAACACACTGGACACCTGAACAGGCAGAACTCACTGCCTTCAAAAATCCTACGTGGGCAGAGACACCCAGCCTGAGAGAATGCAAAGCTGTACTCCACTGTTAGTTTCAGGCCTTTGTTGTGACTCCTGCAGCCCACAATGAGTGTCCCAAAGTATTCTTTAAGAATAAGAGCAAAATCTGATGTATTCCAAGTCCAAGGTCGCTGAGGGAGACTGTGACAAGAATCACAGGGATCAGAAGTTGGTCGACAACTACACCTCTGAAGGAAAAAGCTCAAAACATGTTTGGGGATGTGTGTGCATTTCCCAGTGTGTATGGACACACACACACAACTTCTTCTTTTTGGTAAATCCAGCGTGGTTAGGAGGTGAATCCTGTGGATATACAAGGCAAACTGTCTGCTTAATAAATAATACTTAAAAACATACTTTCTAGGCAGAGAAATATGGAAAATTGTTTACACTACAGTGCAGTGACAGAACAGATTTAAATATTTGATCTCTTTTTCCTTGGTACAAATTACAAGACTCCACTTTTTTGAATGAGCTTATTGGCTGTGAGAAAGTCTTAGGAAAAGATACAAGAAAAAGTTTCATGAAACAGTGGGAGAGTAAATAATGTATTAGTACTGAAATTTCATTTCCAATCCAACAGCTGCATTACTTTTGCAAATTTACAACAGAGAAAGCCAAAAGGTCTTTTTGAATTCTCTGGTACTGCTTAATTTCTTCTGAATAATTTACCTGCCACTAGCTGTTTACTCTATAATAACTCAAAGAAAACTGGTTATGCCAAAAGTCTAAAAAAAACCAACAAAAAAACCCCATACTGAAAAAGAAAAGTACTTCTAGAATGCATTAAAAAGTTAAAATAAATTGAAAGCCTCCAGGATATTGTAACTTAGACACAGCTGGTAGAAACAACATTGCCAATTACTAGCACTTAGAAGACCAAAACTACTCTAGACATGATGTTTCTGGTACCTCTTACCAGATCAAAATCGGAGGTTAAACTGTGAGCTTACATTATCTTTATGAAAATTAATCTTTGCAGAAAATGCAGGATGAGAGTGTTTGTGGGCTCATCCTTTCATATCCCACAGTTTTCTTAAAACACCTGATTTTCTAATGCTCTATGACAAAAAAATGGAAGGATATCTCATTTTGCTCTTTCCAGCACAGAGTCCATTTAGTTGCCTAAATTAATTTATCTAATTCTATTTGAAGTACACTAGTATTTAACCCTTGACTTGGCAGATGAATATTAGCAACTTATGGGAAGACTACCCTGCAAATAAGCAAGTAATTGACATTCGAAAACATATTAATGCATACTATCTCACATTTTAGTTCCTTAAGAACATTATCAACAGAGAATGACACTAAGAGAATATTGACTGGTCAACATTTCAGCTCATTTCTGTTCTACATCCGCTGCTTTTTCACAATTGTGCTGATTCTTGCTGGGGTAGAATTATTTTTCTTCTTAGGAGCTGCTATGGAGCTGTGGTTTGGATTTTTGATGAAAACATTGTTGACAATTCAGGGATGTTTTTGTTATTGCTGAGCAGCTCTTACCCAGAGCCAAGGCCTTTCCTGCTTCTCACACCACTCCACCAGCGAGGAGGCTGGGGTCACCTCAGGAATAAGGGAAGCAGTAATTGATACCAACCCCACTTTTATTTTGACATGAAGAATGAGTCTGTAAAGTCTGGAGTATCTCTAGCAGTAAAAAAACCAACCAACCAACCAACCAACCAACCAAAAACCCCCCAAAACTTTTAGTTTTATAATTTACATAGATTTTGCATGTTTACAGTTCTCAGAGGTAAAAATAAACTAGACAATTACTAGATGTGACACTTTAGTTTTGTTAGGTCATAAAGTTTCATGACCCTAGTACATTTGAAAATTGAAAGCTCTAGCACCTTTGTCAGGAATTAAATGGTATAAAAGTGTTTCTTCTAAACATTATATCTTTGCTTTAAAAGATAAGTACAGGCAATTAACCTGTTCAATGACTTCTGACTGCACATCCCACTAAGGAGCCCCCTCACAGCCTGATACCGTTGTATCACAGTTTTTAAAGCAATTTGGACCCACAGTTCAAGCAAAGTTTATGTAGTCAGGAGATTAACAATATTTGTTACTGTAAGAAATGAAAGTCATTCCCTGAGCAAGAGAGATTACATCTAAAACTTCTACATACTTAGTTTGTAGTTGTCAGCTTTGTTCCAAACCATGATGCAAGAGGCTGTGTAGCTTACCCTAGCTACAGCAGAAGGAGGGGAGCTGAAGAGAAAATGAAGGTGCCCACAATAATGATAATTCAGAATAGGATAAACATCTTTGTGAGCTACCTCTGATATTCCATGCAAAGCTTTCTGTGTTCACGAGCTCACTAACAAGAGAGTTCATAGAAATTTTAAAGTTTATGATCCATTACAAGGAAACATCTGTGCAAAATGAATCTGGTGTGTGGGAACTTGCCCAGGAAACTTGCAGAGTTATATTCCTCTGTTGGGAGACAGCACTAGATCACAAAGTAACTACTCAACCAAGACCAGGCAGAACTACTTTAATTTCTGGGGATTCCACCCAATCTACAGACCACTCAGTATTTCCATGTTGAGCAGTGATAGACAGTTATATTGATGTGCTAACCAAGCCAAGAAATGGATGTGTGTAAGAGAGAAGAGAGAAGCTGAGGTGAGAATGAAAAATTACTTCTGGCACAGCATCCTACAGAGATCTAAACAACCCCAAAACACTACATTGTAGTCCGGCTTGTAGTTGTGTACACTTCTATCTAACTATGACACAGTTTTCATAGCTGACAGAGGATAGATTTTTTTTTTTACAGCATCTGAAAGTATTTATCTTATCTACAATGTTCCTGAGCATGAATTACAAATATAGGAACAACTGAAAATAACACAAATTTCTGCTATCAAGCAACAAGCGATTATTCTTCAACTTGTCAAAATTAATGGTTGGACTCAATAATCTTATAGGGGTTTTCCAACCTTAACAATTCTATGAATCAGGTTCTCCCTGTACAGAAAGCCAATCTACCACTTCCCAAGACCATTCCAATACCACTGGAGACCCCGTTATTTAAAATAACACATGGAGGTTGCAGGGACTTTGTCTCAGCTCCAGGCTCAGCAGCTATGGGTCACTCTGCAGTTCCTCTTCAAAACTTCTGTGGCTACTGAGAGTATGTGGTGAAGGATGATGTAGGGGTATTCATTACATAGATGAAATGATTTTTAATCAATACAAGAAACAGCAAAAGGTAAAGAAATCAACTAAAGCCTCCATATCATCTACAGGTAGGTTAACAGTTTGGTTAAAATCTGCAGAGTAGACATGATGCAATGATAGAAAATTTTTAGGCCTGCAAATAGTCTTTGGCCCCTCCATGAAAAACAAGTTAATTTTGTCTTCTGAAATGCCACAGCAGATCCTGTCTGCTTTGTTGGTCTGAGAATTACAGCATCGACACTCTGGACTACTTAAGAAACTAACAGGTAGGGAAAAAAATAACTCCCTGATAATATAATAGCAAGAGAGTAATGCCACTTTTGCAGAATGTCTCAGTTTAAAGGATAACTGAACAAAATAAAAAACATGAACTATGAAAAATATTCAACAAGCAGATGGTGTGAGAATAATTTGAGAAGCTGATATCCAGTTAAAAACACTGCCTAATGACTGACAACGCCAGGGATTGGTGGCATTTGTTATGTAAGTGGATACACAGTGTGTGGTGCTAGCTGAAGACCAGCTGCAATGTGGAATTACAGAAAAGAAGCAAAATGAAAAGAAGCAGAAGCAATTATTGCAAAGACGAATTAGAGCAGAAAAGTGGAAACACGGAATTGAAATGAAAGTGTGGCAATCAAGCAAAAGTAGTAGGGAAAGTGAAATGAAAATATTTTGTTTCCAAACAATTAATTAGAAAACTAATTTAGGATCTTTATCAACCATATCTGAAGTCTACTGGATATGGATCACAAACTCATATAGCTATTATTATTGTGTTAGTCACCATCCTTTTATTAACTCTATTACTTTATATCACACTTTGTTCACGCACTTACCTATAATTAAGCACCTCTCTTATGCTTCATCTTTTTAACAGTCCAAATCACCTTGAAAATGCTGCAGGGTGAAATACTGACATGCTTCTCAGCACAGATATCAGAAACAACTTTAAGAACATGAAGTTAACTGTGACTGATTTTAAGAAGGACTTGAGAGCACATCTGCACTTGACATCATTCTGAACCTGGTTAAGTTCTGACAGTGTATTTTTACCTTGCAGCATATCTGGCAAATCTTGTTAATCTTTCTAGGGGCATGTATGTCACCAGATTGGTGATAACACATGAACTGCATTTTAAGAAGCCAAATGTCATCTCTCTAGAGGCCTCTTAGCGCTTTTGAAAATGCTGATGGACAATCTAGTCCTTTCACTATGCCCCGTCTTGCCCTCTCAAAGTGATTAGCTCCTAAAAACCTCAGAGAACTGCATCTCACAAAATGTCTATTCAGAAACTCTCCCAGTTGGCCAAATATTCATGGATCTTTTGTCAGAATATTCAACAAGGATTCTGCAGAAAACCAAGCTCTAAAAATCTTTTGCTTTCCCATTTTCTCCAAGGAAATATATTACAAAATAGTGCTACAGAAATGACCAGTAATTGTATAAAACAACAGCTTTCACTAGAGCTACCCTCAACTTTTTTGTATTTATTTCCATCTTGGTTTAGTAAACATTTCATAGTAAATATCTCTCATGGACATTCAGATTTATTATTGTTATATCATTTTTCCTTGACTCTATAATGAAGATTGATTTAATCTCAACAGCATTAGCCCCTTGCCAACTACATACTGCATTGCTCTCTTAAGTCAGTATCAAAATGCTTTATGATGGTGGTGTTTCTTTGACTTTCTAAAATATTGACTTTCCCAAAACGCAGTTTATTCATTTACAATTAAAAAATCTCTTATACTAAAGAACCGAAGGTGTTGGGAACAAAAATCCCAAGACATATTTTCATTGCTTCTTTAGGGATCAATTAGTGAGTTATGAGAACCTTGCTATAAAGAACTCTAAGGGGTTAAATATTTTTCAAGTGCAGGTGAAGTAAATGTCACTTATTCAGGCCATGCAATACCAGTTTCATCAAAACCTGAGCATGCACTCAACAGTGTGTTGCTGATGACTGCAGTCATTACAATTTCACAAAGCATTGTTTAGTAGTTAACATCCCAGTGTGTGTAGTAGTTACACACCACAGCTTGCCGAGTGAAGTGGAGGCCCCTTTTCTGTCTTTCTCTTTGTCATTTCCGTCCATCTAAGAGACACATATCTGTCAGCAAAGGTATTTAAGGAGAGAGTAAATTTTTTTGTTTCAAGCATGTTTCTACCTGCAGAGATCATTAAATGCTTGAACTCATTGCTAAAATGGAAGGATATCAAGTTTCTCTCCTTAGATCATCATTAAAACATTTTCTACTGTTTTAATTACGCATTTTAGTTGAACCTTTACCACTTGAAAAAAAGGTACCATCCACTTCCTCTATTCTGATTTCTCGGGACTTGGAGAGTAAAGGCCAAACAGTGTATCCATATTTGACAGAACAGGCTGAACACAACACATCCTAGAACTAATAATGCAGATGTTTGGCTTAAATACAATGTTCCCAAACTACCTTTAGAACTTCACTGAAGTTCACTGATAAGAAATAAATAATTCTACAAAGCTGGCATATGATTTATGGCATATGCATGATATGTCATATGCAAAATACTATCATATGCAGGAATCTGCATATGCCAGTGTTTTGAGATAACTAACTGAGAAAAGATTGGACAAGCACAGGGAAAGAACAAGAATGCAAGCAGCATGCTTGATATTACTGTGGAATATTAATTAGACTATGATGACTTTTCAAGCCATTAAATGAAAAGCTGATTATGTTGTCATACTGTGTATTTAATGAAAGACCTAATTGTAAAATTGCCTGGTATTTATTTTTATTTGTATAATTGACATTTTTAAAACATAAGGTATAATTATGTGTTGGGCAGATGTTTACATCTTAGCAAAGATATAAACTGAGTGTCCTTGTACTGCTGTCAGGTGATTCATGGAAGATATATACAGTTCCTTAAAAAACTACTGAACAGTTTCATGAAGGAATGCATCTGTCACAGCACGTGACAAAAAGGGTTTTTTTCGAATCTGGAATTCTCTGTAAAGGCCCCTGTTTAGCTCAACTGCCTCAACTGCTGCACACTGTTGTTTTTATGCTGTTCTTCAAAATACAAACAAACAATATATTGCATTGAATACTGTCATAATTTACATCGGAATCTATTAATACAACTGTCATACAGAAAGGATTATTTTTTCCCAATGAGCAGAGAGGACAAATCCCATATGGGAAATAGTTTCTGTGCCTTCTAGAAAAGATTGGACCTAAAAATGGTCAGGCAAAACCTTTAAAAAATTGACTGAAAAATAAAAACTAATCTGCATCCAGGATTAAATCTCTTAAGTTTTCCTGATATCCTAACTACCTTAAATTTCAAGCTAGAAGACCTTTGTTTCTCCATATAATTTCGAAAGGTGGAAATGAAAATATTTCTCAGCTTGATTCCTTGTTTTTCTAAAGGATTTCTAAATCCATCCTTTCACAGATCAACAGAAATACCTGTAAAAATATTTCAGCTTCAAATATATCCTGCCTGCAACATATGGTCTCTACCTGAGGAAGATCAAAAGCTACACACTGAAAGTGAATCATGAAAGCTTAACTTTAAAGAATAATTTTTCATTTGCTAGCTTGAGATTATTTTAAGTTCTTGGTATGATTCCAATACATTCAGGAGTCTTGTCAACAGCAGGGGTAGACATATGCAACTTAGATTAGATAACCAGAGCTGCGAAGATGTAGCAAGAGCAACCTTGAACACGCCAAGAACCTGAAGTACTTACTGAAACAGTTAGCCTGGGGCTCAGGTTCATACTGTTACATCTTCATTATTAACAAAATAACTTAGATTATAGATTAGCTCTGTAGCAAGAAGCAAAAAGAACTTTGGGTAGGGATGGGAGCTTAACAAAACATGGAGTGTTTCTCAATTGTTATTTTTTTCTGTTTTATGTATTTTGTTATTTCAATGCCAATGTCAACAACTGGCTAATTGGAATCACAAGCGTGGAGTGAGTTTCAGATGATAATGGGCTGTCCCAGCCTTTGCTGCTATGGCAGCAGTGTTTGAGTGGGGTGAGGTGAGGTACAGCTCCCAGCTGGGCTAAGGGGACCCCAAACCTTAGCTCTGTGTGGTACAGGGTTCTGTGTTTGCCCGTGACGGGGTGGTCACTGCACTGCTGAGCACACCTGGCCATCACACAACTGAACTACAGCCCACACCAGCAGAAGGAGTATTTTGCAATAGCAATCACTGTGTTTAGTAGGATGGCTGTGTTGGTAGATGCACAATGGATCTGTGGTCTAAAAAGGTCCTTGGGAAACAAAGTGTACCCAGATGACATTTTTAAATTCCATCTACTAGCATGCAAAAATATTTTTAGACACAAAATGCAGCATATTTTTATTCCTGGAAGTGTTGGCACCCTCTTGACCATTCTCATTAATTGGACCCAAACTCTGCAAAGCAGTTACAGGTATGCACTTTGACTTTTGAACAGGTACATGCTGGCTCCAGCTGAATCTG
Source organism: Pachyramphus minor (assembly GCA_013397135.1). Lineage (NCBI taxonomy): Eukaryota > Metazoa > Chordata > Aves > Passeriformes > Tyrannidae > Pachyramphus > Pachyramphus minor. The sequence goes on from VYXB01004877.1 coordinate 1,398,716, forward strand.
CATAATTATCCCCCAAATTACTCAGTCATTTAGCATTCAGCCAGCCACACTCTATGAAGTCCTGGCTTTTTAATAAAAAATTAAATGTGCATGTGAATATGAAGTATGCTAAAACTTATCTGTAAATGTCAATCTGGCAAGAACAGTTCTAGAAAAATATAAATCATGAAGACTGATACAAAACAAAGCAGTAAATCACATCTGCAGCAAATGTCACCTGACTTTCTTCCAGTCTGGGTTCAACCCATGGGAGTTTACTGAAGCAGCTGAGGAAAAATTCTTTTTTTTTTTTTTTTTTTGACCAGGTAATATGTATAATTCTAATACCTTCTATATCTTAGTGAAGCACTCTAAGTCATAAACTTCAAAATAAATAAATATTTTATGATGGACACATTGTTAATTTAGAAACAATTTATAAGTACTGAGGATTTTAAGGAGAAAGCCCTGTTTGGTTGTTGAAATACACTACATTTAAAATGGGATGTTTAATGCAAAACCTATGGATTAGATAAGAACTCAATGTGAAAAAACCCCACCCTGTTTTCACGTAAGGAAATCTAGAAGGTTCCTACTGACTCATTCATTTTCTGGACAAGATGTATGCCCTCACTGGAAAAAGGGGAAAATGTGTACAGACATTGAATTTTCAGGACATCACTCTGGAATCAAACAGAAACTGACATTTGGGGGTGTGTAGGGGGCACCATCTAAGAATAGCTCCTGGTGAAGAACATCTAGAAAGAGGTGGAGTGAAGGGTATCTTCACTGCAGTTTTGGTCTCCTATGGCTCTGACTCATGAGCTGAGGTTGTGGCTCAGTGGATTGTTGTTCCTAAGAACTTAAGGCAATTTCTGGCATCTTGTATTTTGGGAGGGCTCTGTTAATGTCCACTTGTGTGAATGGACATGGTCATTTGCAGTCCCGTTGTGTGGCATTTCTGAAGTAGAAATAAAGAGAAACAGGACCTGTAGGAAGCTTGTGAGGCAATGAAAGAACTTACAATAACAAGTGAAATAAAAGTTGTACATACAGCCTCACCTTATTTATTGTTGAACTTCTGCCTGCATAATTGTTGGAAGTAGCTGTTTTATTGCAATTCTCTCTCAGAATCCCTAATTTCTATTTTCACATTTTAACCGGTAGTCTAAAATATATCCTCCTGACAAGTAATGTAATATGCAGTTCAAGAGACACTTGACTTTTAATCAGACTGGGGATATGTTCTTTTCTTTTAAGTGCCTGGCCAATCTGCTGCTGAATTTGGTATCCTTGCTATTCATGGTATTTATAAATATTTGTTGAACCCAGATAAACTTATCCCTTTCCTCATCCTCACAAAACACTCCAAGAAAATCCTAGGTTTTAATGATTCTTGAGCAGAGTAACAAATAGCCTGTGACTAGACTTCTGTATATAGAAGTCCTTTTTCAAACTGTGCTGACATGAAGTGAATATAAACTAGAAATAACCAATTTTAAGACCTCCACTGAGGTTTGTTCTTTGACAGTTGACAGAAAGACTGAAAAATTAGCATTTTGGTAAAACCTTTATTTGTTTAAGATGCCTCTTAGCCAAAGAGACTCTCTGTACAAAAGGATTAACCTATTGACAATGACTTTCTAAATCCAAACTCATTGAATAACAAGTACTGAATGTGTTTACCTTCCTAATGCACTCACAATTCACAATGAAGCAGGCTTTCTTGAAAAGGTCAAAATGCATGAAGACCTGAATTTCAATAGGCAGCATAGAAAAATTTAGAGCTGGATAAAAAGGAATTTATTTTATACAACAGTTGGTGGGATTCAGTGCTTTTTTTGTTATCTAAATGAATAAAAATATATAAAAAAGTTTTAAGATTGCCTTTGCGGTCCTTTCAGGGTTACCTTCTCCACATTCAATTTTCTGTGTATTAAATAAAACATGCAGTCATTTCTCAATTAATCTGCTATACATGAACTTGCTGATGCTAAATCACTCACAGAAGTGCATACATGCATTTATATATTCATGTTCACCACCAGTGTGTCTCCCCTATGGGCAGCAGGGTTTAAACTTGTGAAATGAATAGTTATAACTTTTTTTTCTTCTGCCAAACAGTTTTACCACATGAGGCAAGTACACATGAAAAGTCATGTTCTGAGCTGAGTTCTCTAAAAAACTGGTTTATATACTTTACAGGGTACATTGAATCAAGTTGATTAGTCACCATAATGCACATGGAAGAGATAATTATTGAGATGGATGACTTGTCATACTCTGATTTTTTTTTTTTCCAGGTAAGACTGCAAATAAAGCAGTTTAGATTAGGCAATTGTCAGTATTTTGCAGATATCACAATGTGAGTACTGTATATATGAAAGAGAATATTTTCACCGAACAAGTAAAAAAATGTGATAGTATCAAAACAGAACGTTGTGCCTGTAAGAATAAAATCTTCACCATGTTATGAAAGCGTAAGCTTTCTTTAAATATTTTTGGCTATAATTGCTGAGGTCTTTAAATTCTACATGGAGGTCAAAAATAACATATAACATGCTAGTCAGGGACCCCATTCAGGTGCACATACTGATAGACAGGTAAACCATGTTTGAAACCAATTCTTGAGCACTTAAGTCAAATTGAGATTTGCAGAAACTTTTCCTCAAATTTATTCCTTTGGCAGCCTTTTCTTTTCTCAAAATTACAAACCTTTCACTATATACAGAAGATATGTCAGGACATTTATATGATATGCATATGATATATGATATATGCATATAAGAAACAATGGTCGCCACATCAGTGAAGCCTTATCAACACCAACTATAAGTGGAAGGAAAAATTCAGTGATGCTTTGTCCCACATTTTCATGCATGAGCTACCAAGGACTCTTCCACTACAAGTGCCTACACTCCTGGTGTGAAGATGACAGAGTAAGCATGACAGCAACACTGATTATTGTGTTACTGAAGGTTTTTAAATTTGACAAAGATAAGCATTTTAAAAGAACAAGGACAAAAAGGCATCATTATTGTTTTACAAAATATATACCACAGCTCCCAGAGAGATAAGAATGTTAATGATGAAAAACAAGAATAAAAAAAAAGTGAAGGATCACCTTATCCAGAACAGATGTAAAAACCATTCCTAACCACGAAGAACAAATGACAACGTACTAAACTATGCAATACATGTTCGAGAGCACTGCATCAATTTCCTTTATTATTTGAATGGAGACCCAAATCCAATATAGGAATTCTTAAGACCCTTCCAAAATTCTGTATATGAGAAAGGCTGATTACTGTCAGGGGAAAGGGTGATGATGATTTCTGTTGTGTTACCACGCGCAGTATCACTTTCTTTTTTTTTTTTTTTATTATTATTCAACTTCTCCTACAATTCTCATGTGCAATTTTGACTAAGTCACTTTCTAGGATTAAGTAGAATTATTAGACAAAATGGAAATATCTACTGATTGACTTCTACCTAACAGTGTATAGCAGGACAAAATCCACTGATCAATTTATTTAGGGCTAACTCCGCATTTGCACATAGTCTCACTGACGTCAACAAAGGCCTGTATGTTTGAAACTATAATTCATTAGGAGCTGTGCTTAAAATTGATAACTAAGATAAAAGTGAAATCCAGTTAGGCTGATATGCTCTTCTTATATGATAAATTACTTTAAAAAATAGTCAATGAACAATAGATTTTAAAAACAAAGGGTTAAGTGATGCAGCTTTGGAAAAAAGATCTTTTTTTTAACAGATGTCTAGAAAGTTCTTAAGTGAGTCTTTCCATTTCAAAAATTCACCATAATGCTGAAACTCTATGACATTTAAAGTAAAAGTCAGTAAACAAACTATGGAAATTAAGCATCTGGATTATAATTTAAATGTAAGAAGTAAGCTAATTACATTTAGAATAAAGCCTTTTTAACTTAGAGAATGTATTCATGTGCATATTTATTGCCCTGTTGTTATTAATCTGATTATATATTCGAGGTAGGTTAGCATTAATTTGGATCCCAGAATCGGTTCCATATTTTGTTGCTACATCAAAATAAAAAAAAAATGTTTTCCTATGAAACCAATATAATCTATTAGAAAATCTCTTCTATGCTTGTCAGAGGAGAAATGTCTCTCAATAGTTGTAGGAATAGACAATAGGATTAGAATAATCTAACAAAATAATAAAGAAAATGTTCTGTTCTACTGGGTAGGTATTTTTCTTTCCTTTGTGTATTTAAAACACCCTATGTATGACTGTTGTCATATGACTGTTATTACTATTTCTATTTTAATAAAATCTTCCTCTGTCAGACCTTTGTTTATTTATGATGGGCCAAAGAGAAATATGAAGTGAACACTCAGTGTTTCTGACCCAGTGGGAGCTGTAAGTGCACGTGCAAGAGGAGCTGTTGCAACTCTGCATTTAGAGCAGGTCAGTTGTGAATGTGTTTGCTTTTTCCTTGCCTTTCCTCTTACGGCTCAGTGTAATTTTCACCTTGTTTTGCTTTCCTATTATGGAAGATCAGTTGATGTGGAGTGTCAGTGCTGAAGTTCATACCAGATATTAACAGTCATATTGCAACCAGCATTCACCAGGTGAGGACGTATCGTCATCTTGTATCCACATGTAACCCTCTGTACTCCTACCTTCATGAAACCTTAATTGTGAGAAAATAAAAAAAATTGCAAAATACTTCAGCTACAAAGACTTCTGTTAACTTCTAGAGTCACACAGGTTTAACCTCTATGCTAAAAAAACCCAGCCTCTCCTACAAAAAAATTCCACTTTGCTTTTTACAGGTAGAACTTGGATAAGTTAATGTTTGGGTTTTTTTGTGTATGTGTTTTTACAGCAATGCAAGAAATCAAAAACAAGGGAGAAGTGTGATGTGGAACACCTGTTTTTAAATTAGGGCATTAACATAATAGGCACATCAGAAAGTATAAGGAAAATAATGAGCTGAAAACCCTGGTATCAACAAACATTATGTAGAAATAAGACAGTAAATCACTCTGCTGGAGAAGCACCCTACCATAAAGAAAGCTTAGGACCAAGCAAAGTAAATAGGTTACCTGCATCAAGGATTCAAATTCCAAACTCGTATAGAAAGATTAGTATTGGACCTATAATAGTGACAACTTGACCAAGTGCAAAAGAGACTGGGAAATGCTAAGGCAGATTAAACTACAAGGGCAGAAAGCAGAGCAGGATCGGGAGACTTCAATTATTTCTAGACAGATGAGGTAAATGTCACAATGTTCTCACATGAAATTTGCTTTTATAAAGGACACAGGTTTTTGCAGAGAGAAATATCAGGATTTTCTTATTCAAAACAGTTCATGTGCTCTTTGCTTTCCTGTGTCTCTCAGTGTCCCTTTTCTTTTCATCGTTAGAACTTGGGAACTAAGCTTTTTCACTCATGCAACTGAATCCTGCTACAGAGGAAAGGTGCACTACAAAGACAACAAATAAAATTACAAATGAAAACCAGCTGTAATTACGCTGTGACACAGGAAAAGGAGAAAGACATCCAGGGAAAAATCCATGTGTGAAGACATATAATTAATATTAGTTCTTATTTGGGCAGGATTTAGGAAGAGCGAGTCACTGAAATGTGTTTTCAGGCTGAAATTTGTAGCCCTTAGCTGGTTAAATTGGATATTGTCACCTCCAGTTCTGAGTTAACATATGGACAGGAGCAAAACAGCACACAAATTGGCTAGAAAGGGAATAAAATCCATAACAGGATGATCTTAGTTCCTGAGGATGATTAGGGGAATATTTTGCTATAGAGGAGGTATGCCTTTATGCACTCCTCCAAAAATTAGCTATACTATTTTCCATTCATGTTACTGCTTCAAGTACAAAGAATTGGTTACAAGTAAAGTGTAAATCAGAGGCTGATTTGGATTGCTTTATCTGATTCTTTATACACATATTAGTCACATTGTAAAACAGATGTAATTTTCCTTTCTCAAACCCTAACTAAATCTTAACATTATGTAAATAGACATCTGCTCCTTAAAACACAGCTAGAAAACAATCCACATTTACTACAGGATAACATAGGATTAAAGGGTATTGTAACATTATTTTGCTTTTACTTTATTTGCTTCAGCAACATCAAGATCTAAAAGCTCTGAATTTCACTAAGGAAAAGGTTGCAAATACAATGTTTCTTCAGAGCATGGGTAACACAGCAAAAACCAACTGCAAATCACCCCTGTTTACGTGAAGCATATTTAAGGGAGCTACTCCCTTTAAAAGAATATCCTCCCATGTGATCTGATGACAGAGATTTAAAATATCAGAAACACAAGGACACAAGAAAAAATATGGCTGAACAAGAACACTTGACTGCATTCCAGCTACCTAGATCAGGTAAGGGAAACATCTGGAAGTGCAGTTTTCTGCAGGTGTATGTGCTTTGTGCTCTCATGTGTTTATCTTACTAGAATTGTTTTCCAGTGGAATGAAATGTTTTCATTATTTGTTTTTATTTTCTGCCAGGAGTTTCCTAAGATGTGGAGCTGGCATTCATCAATTCAGTCAAGAAAAGAAGGGGGAAAACAGAGACTAAATGGAAAATGTCCAAGTATTTCAGACAGGGATTCTGAAGGATTAGTGAAACTCCGCTTAAAAATATGATAGAAGTAGCCCAAACTAAGTAGGAATACAGTAGCTATAAATTTGAAATATTTGACTGACCAGTAAGCATTTCTTAAACTATATGACTATAGTAAAATGACAGTGGCATTTATTTCCAGCATAAGGCACAGAAATTTGTACAAGTTTCCATTATGGGAAATGATACTCCAAGGCCCTGAACCTCTAAACAAGAGTCATAGATAAGCTGGTGGTGTTGCATGAAGACCTGATAACACAAACAGTCTTTTAGAGGTTGTGATGACAGACAGACTTAAAAACTTCCCAAGAGAAAACAAAACACAAATTCAGACAGATTTTGAAGTCCTTAATCTTGGGCAAAGTGCAGACTACATTATGAGATACATCTGTCTGAATAAAGGTGATTATAAATCACTGTAAAAAATCTAAAGATATGCCTCTAACAGTTATATTCCAAAATGCTACAGAAATGGTTTCAAGGCTTCTAAACTCAAGATCAAGAAAAATATTATTACAGTTTGAAGGTTCCAAGCAACAAGAGAAAACAATGCTGCCTGTTTAGTCACAACACAGCTTTCTGATACATTTGGGGTAGTAGGGCACATAAAAGAAAAATAGAAACTGCTCATAATTCTTGACATTATCATGCATATGCAGAGAAACAGCTCTTTGGTCTATTCTTTATTTCCCTTTTCCCTGGACAGAATGCAGACCATGCAGCTTTCCAAACACAGCAATATTGCATGATAGACAGAAAAAAAAAATAATTGTTATCTTCTGCTTTGAAGAGATGGGACTTTAACCTAATATGCAAGGGGCTGATTCAACTGAATATGAGATTTTCTTTATTGTATCCAGAAAAGCTATGTGCTCATTTTGAGGATGGGTCAAAATTGTCTGAATTCCCTCAAGGAGCTGTGGATTTTTTAATGCTATTTCCAGGAATAAAAATGAAGATAGATTTTGAAATAATATTTTTTTTCTTTGCATTTCAGATGGTAAGAGTCAGCAGTGTTAAGGCCAAGTATAGACATCTTTTATAAAGGGTTTGCAAATATTAAAACATATCTTTTACAGAGTGATTATTTCTCATAAGAAACAAGATGAGAAATCACATAACTGAAAAAAATGCTATCTTATGTACAAATCAAGAAGGCAGAAAAGTAATCAACTTTTAAAAGAATATGTAATAGTAGTAGATGTCTCTAAAATGGTTTTCTAGGATTTGTCTTGGGCTTTAGTGCACTTGGAACATTTCTTCAAGTACTAGAGCAGCATCTTTCAAGCTTTTTTCATTACGAACTCCAAAACCTAAAGAGCGAGGTCAGGTACTTGTTTATCCAATGCTGGATTTATAAATTCTGAAAATATCTCCGTTTTTCTTTTTTAACTGTTACATTATTGACAATAAGAAACAGAAAGCACTCCATACATTTTCTCTTACACCAGTTAAGGATATAATTTCTACTTATTGCCTCAAGTCTTGCAATGATCATTTTACACTTCTTTGTATGCCAAAATATTCAAAATTGCCATCACTAAGTATACAGCATTTTGTAACAGAAATTCATGGTCTCTTTTGATCTTATTTTGCAGTGATTGTCCTTTAATACAGCCTTTACTTCTAACAGAAACCTAGACCAGAACATAGTGAATCAACACTACCTACAGGTTGTCTCTAACAGGGACAGAATGGGGATACATTTCTTTTTCTGTAAACATGGAAGTATCAGTGTATTTCCTTCCAGGTTCAAATGAAATAAATGCTATGTTTCCAAATTACTAAAAGCATTTCTTTAGTGAGTTGTAGAAGCACAATGCAGTTCTCATGTTCCAGGATCTCTCTTTTCTTGTATCTTATTTACAGCAGGATTTTAGAGGGCAGAGTGTAACTGTTGCATGAAAAAAGTTTTGATCCTAGTGGTATTTTAAAATGTAAAATTTACAAAATTAACCCCTCCTCCAACTTGCCTGAAAATGATCAAATGATCCCTAAAAAAACCCAAAAATAAGAATTCACAGTGGAAGTCCAAAAATGGAGCTTTATACCAGGCTGCTCATTGACACTGCAGCTGGCACCACTGAGGGACTTGCAAGTTCAATCCCCAAGGCAAGGCTGAAAAACCCTCATTCCACACGGTGTAATTAACACCAGCCAGTTATTGTAATGGTAATCACCACACTAAAAGTGACACATAAAAAGACAATAAGCTTTGATACAAATCACATAATAAATTTAAAGTGCTGATAGGAGTTTCCTTTCTTTGTGGTTGCACAGCACTCGGAAAATTGTGAGTCCTGCATCAGAGGAAACAGAAAACAAACTACTATGAGCCATCATTAAATTGCCCTGGGAACACAATGTCCTGTAGCATGTCCAGAGATTCAGGCAGCTTGTGGTGAAGGTTATGGTGCAGCACATAACCAGCAACCATGCCTGGGATACCCTGAACATATGGAACCTACAGAATTAAATAGTCTTAGTTTTACAGTAGGGAACTGTCATTCTTGACAAGCTCTTTTGCATAACTTTTGGTGAAATGTGTCTAAATTTAGATGACTTTTTTGCTTTCCAAATCGATCTTACATACAGCAGAACACAGCATACCTACTGTGCTTGCTTAACACATATTAGCCAGTCAGGCATAACCTGAAGTGACTTGCAGCTACTTCACATGCTTTTTCTCCATCCTCAGACCTCTAAGACAACTGCCTGGTCTGAGGGAAAACAGACCACACGATGTGAGAAAAGAATACAAGTCTCAAGTGATTAGAGAAGAATAAAACATTGTCAAGGCTTATCCCCCACAAAACCACTCCCTTGCTCTCTGCTTCTCGTCTTCCTTGCCAAAACCTCAAAATTCCAAACAAGCTGGTTACATTTGAAAACTCATGAAAAAATTCTGTTAGCAGTGGTGGGAAGAGCAGTTTTCTGCCTAATTCTGAACAATGTATCCACACAAGCATGAAATAGTGATTAATGGACAGAACCTTATTAATTTTGTGAAAATAGCAAATTCTTAAGGGAACTACATAGATCTCCCAAACGTGTTACCAGGGCCAATATTTAAAAGGTCAAAAACCAGTTTGAAAGCCACCACAAAGCCACTCCAGCTTAACAATACTATTGCCCAGCCTTGTTTAAAATGCTGGAACCCTGAATGATTTCCCAGGCAGAAATAAAAGGAAGAGATTTTGATAGGAAGGACAGAAGATGTGAGTTGCGGAGGAACAGACAGACATTGGAGTTGTGGTAGGCTACAAGAAAGGCTCCACTAGAAATCTTTTTGAGGTAGTTTTAGTCATGAAAACCCTATAAAAGGTATTAGACTTTTAAGTTAGAAGTAATAAAAATCCTGTGAAAATACCGTAAATAGAAACACAAAGGATCATGTCCAAATTTCCAAAGAGTAGGATTATATATGCTTCAGTAAAAGGACTTTCCACAAGGGGAGATTATTTTGATGGGTGTAAATTCCTTCTGAATTTCACAATGGACGGTGCTGCACTAGGTAACACAGATATTAAATTGTTTTCTGTATTTGTTGCATTTTAACAGGTTATGGAAAGACAGAGCACTGGAAAATACAACCTGAGATTTTCAATGCCTTCCACATGGCTTCCAAATAGAATTTAAGCCAAGGATTTCAATCCACAACATTTGTACTCCTTGGACCTCAGTGACCACATGTTCCCTCATGTTTACAGAATTCCTTTCACATATCACCCCTTATGATTAAAGTTGAGATTGCCTAAAGCAGTTTATTTTCAGGAAGGGGGTTTTAACTTTGTAATTTACTTTTCTTTCTCCAAAGGTTTGCCTCCAGAGTGTGTGTCTACTTTTTTTTCCCCCAAACTGCAGATCTGGAGGTAAGCACAGAAACAAGAAATACATAGCATGATATTGGTAGGGACATTAGAAGTGTTTATTTCTGTATGGATCCAATCCATTACACGTAGGTGTGGTGTGTTAAACTTTGTCAATAGGAACACATTTCAAAGTAATCAAGAACCTCAGCTTTCGAAGAATGTTTTAGGTGAAAAATTAGAGTCTAAACCACAGTTTTTAATATTTCACAGTTGACATAGAGGATTAGCAAGTGAAAAACACTGATATTATAAAATTCCCTCCTTTACAATACCATAGCAAGGATTCCAGCTGCTGAGCTCTGTAAGTATCAAAAACCTGGGGTCCTGGCCTCCTAGCAGGAAACTCAGTGAGCCTCGGGACACTTCACAATTCACCAAAACACCATGTTTCTAAAGAATTATTCTTACAAAGCCAAGGCTCTCGCTGATCAGTCCCTTTCAGCAATTAAATCAATAGAACCACTTAAAAATACACAAAAGAGATTTCTACAAGAGGTAAATAGGATTTATATTTCACAGCATGAGTAGTAAATCTAAGGAAACAATGCAGACAGTGGAACCAGTACGAGTAGGTTATTCATGCACTGCTGTGCTGTACAAAGTTCAGGAAACTGTAGGAGAATATATTATTTTCTACAGTTTAATAGAAACTCAAAGGGAATGAAATAGTCTTCACTTTCTGGTGTGAAGACAACATTACTGTACTGTGCAATAGAGTTTGCATCCCTACCATCATTAGATTCCAGGTTTCAAAAGGTTTTATTTCAGTTGTTGAAAAAATATATTACCTTAAAGGGCAGGACATCAACATACCACCTTGATTTATAAGGCCAAGGGAGAAAGGATTATTTGATTTTGCAACAAGACTTACAGCTAAGTGAGATTCTCCTTACACCAATGAAAGTACCAAACATTGAAATAAATGGAACTCTTTAATTAAAGAAAAAGTTGGGATTTTAAACTTGCTAGATCATTATCAGGATCAGAAAAATGAATTTTAGATTCTTTCTGAGTACAGTCCCTTACAAAGTACCTAGAAAGATTAAAAACAGTCACTTTGAGAAAACATAAACCTGTTCTGACATTTATCTCAACAAAAAAAGGCTTTATTATGGTGGCGGACAAAGCATTCTTTCATTTGACAAAAAATTCCATTACACAGTTTTTTTATAGATGGTCTAATTTGTTTAGCATGGCAATATGATGTCTTATATGCTTTGGCAGGCTATTGTATTATTTATTATTAAATTGGCAAAAGATATTATTAAAAAAGGAGTTTAAATTCACAGTTTCTAGTAAACAGAAAATAAACTTAAGATGGAAATTCCATGAGCCTCTGAATTATGCACAGAGGCTTTCAAAGCATTGCTCAGTAATTGCAAAAAACTGTAGAAGTGACCATAAATAAGTAAACTCCATAGTTCTCCTAATCTTTTTTCTACAGTACACAAAGAACTACCTCCTTCCTATCTGTTGAAAGAAGGGAGGAATCAGAAAAATCAGTAGGAGCAGCGTGGTATCAAATCATAGTTTTAAAGGCTTCCTTATTTCAGCCATTCATTAATACCTGTACTATACTAATTTGTCCCCTGTATACTGATAAGTGCTGGTTTTAATTGAAAGTTTAGTTAAAGGAAAGAAAAAATAGCAATAATATTTCACTGTTTTCATCATAATCGTATATTTACTGTAGACTGGTTAATTTTTTAATTAAAATCTTAATTAGCTTAGGTCGGTGTGACAGATTGACCATATTGAAATTTTGTGATGCTTTCATCCAAAATTTTTGCACAGGACTAAAACAATCATCTCCAGCTTGCTCTCTAAACCCAGAAACTTTATCACACAATGGTGTTTCCTGTACAACCACTACAAATTTGCCCAAGTGTCCAACCTCATGGGATTTGAGTCAGATACTGATTTGAAAAACTTACTCCATTCACAAGTTCATCAAACTTCAAAACGTTTGAGACATGAGGGTATGGCAGTCTAAATTAGGTCATTATCTGCTTGAACACTATGGTCTGTCTAATCTTTATTTCTTACAATATTTGCCCTAGGAATGCTGCTCATCTATGAAAGCTTTTGCATGGACTTTAATGCAAGAATTACATTAAAAGAGATGGTGACTGAGCTTCCCTGCTGGTTCATGCTTAGCTTTATTTTGGCTGAAAAATAAGAGAAGCTGTGATCAGGCAGTGAGTGAGCACAAACAACTGCTGACCTAAGGAAAGTAATAGTCAGTGTTTGTTACACTGAAGAATTTGCAGGCTGCACTGTACACAGCATAGTAACAAAACATTTTGTGTTGAAACCAAGTAGTAGAAGCAATTCCTCCATGAAAAAGATGAATGGAATTTACAGAACATCTGGAAAGTGGCAACACAGTGACATAAAATCATTACATAAGTCTACAGACTTCATGTAGTTTTCTTTTGTATTTAAAACCATATACCGAGTGCTGGAAGCTGCAGTGGAGATTGCCCATCACTATGTCCATGTTGGAAATAGGAAAGCCAGATTTTTATTCAGCTAAAACTCTCCATTTTCCCAGTGGCTTTAGAACATATACAGTTAGGAATTATTATCTAGATGTTTTCCCTTGTTCTTTAAGGAGATTAGATGAACATAATCCATCTTGTCTGGATCTCTTGTAAAGCTACCACATTTATTCAGAGCAAGCAAGAAGTGAGATTTGTAAACAGTTCCAGTTCTGTGAAGGCACATTTTAAAGTGCCTCGTGGACATTCAGGAATGTAATTTGTGCTCTGAGGAATCCGAAGGCTTCAGCTTTAAGAAAAGTTTCCTGACTTATTTGAGAGCTGGAAGTTACTTTTGGCAAAAATCCCAGAACTGTTCTTACTATTGCTTTTTAGAAAAAATATTTAAGATAGGAGCAGGAGAGCATGAAGCTCTAACTAATCAAGGCAAGCACACAGCAAGCTAGAAGGCAGAGCTCAGGTCAAAAGCCTAAGAGGAATGGAAGCCATGGCTGAAATGAAGAATGTCCATCAGAAGACTCAGCAATGCTTTTAGGTCCCATGATAGAAGAAAAGAACTCTTATGTGGGGTCGTATGGGGGACACTTTAAGAGAAGACTGCATTAAGTCTGGATGTGAACAAATCTGTTTCCCTTTAATGCATCACCTACAGTAATGGTAGAAATGTTTGCAACCTAAAGTACTTTTAGTCCCTTTCAGCATCTACAAAGTGTAATACAGTGGAAACCAAGTGTGTCTTAAAGTAATCTTCTGTGCCACACTTTCAGCGAGAGCTTCTAAAAGGGGAATATGTGACTTTTTCTAAATAAATGTACCAAATTGGAAGCAAACCTTAGATCAAAGGAATGGAACATACATTGTACCTTGCTTCGGAAACATGGAAAGGTTTGCAGTGTGGTTTCCCCACACAATGTTTATGAGACTGACAAAGCAGGGGTTTGGTGTTGCTAAGACAAGTAGGATTGACAACTCTAATTCTGGGATCAGGGCTCTGGTTTTTAATCCACACAAACACAAAACAATGACCCCTAATCCCACAGAATGCTACACAATTTTCCTGCATTATTCCACATTTCTGAACGGACTCAAATTTGGTGCCCTTTTCTTATCACCTTAATATAACTGTGTGGATAACACAGAAAATACTCCATTATTTTTCTGTCTTCCTTTAAAAAGACATAATTAAACCCTAGTATATCTTTAATCTTTGAGAAGTAATTAAACTGATATGCAGAGTTCTTCAAATTTATCCTCAATTTTAAGCAACATAATGTTTACATGACAATTGTTTATATGACAATTTACCACTAACCTCAATCAGGAAGATTTCTAAGTGATTTAGAAATGAATACAAAATATTATTGATTTAAAAATATGCTTAATCTATATGTATGACATGGATGTGAGGAAGAAAATAACCTTGACCTGATTTATTTTCATTTTCTAGACCAAGGCAAAGGATAGAGACCATTAAACTAGCCTTTAAGGTAATTTTAGCAATTAACAAAACACCCTCAATATTTTTCATGCCGATCAGCTCAATACAGTTAAACCAGGGAAACGACAAATATATGACAAGAGGAAAGGACATTTTGACTGGCTGAAAGTATTGACTGAAAGTATTTTTCAACTGAGGTATCTAGTTTTAATTTATGGTACTGAAAGATTTGGCCCAACAGATCAAACTAGTCTAGCATATGTTTCTGCTTACTTTCAAATGTATAGAAATAAAACTACACTGATCTTACACCCAATCCAACCAGTGTTGTTATCCCTTCTAAACAGCATATTCAGAAACCCCTTTAAGAAAATACTGTGTTCTTTAAAAATGCATTGCAAAGCCCTTGCCACCAAAACATGGGAGTTATACTCTATTACTGGCAACATTAGGACAAGCACGTTATTTGCTGACCTGAATAGAATATTTTTGCACAGCTGAACATTTTACTGTGTCCACCACTCCTTTCTTATATTTCCACCCATGTTCCAGTCAATATGAACAGCTCTTAATGTGGCAAAGAACACTATTTGTCAGGGGAAATCCCTCAATTTAAACACAAAATTCACATTCTAATTGAAGACTTTGTCATGAAGCTATGAGAATAGAAGCCTAATGCATGGAAAATCCTTTTCTCAAAACTGACATTAAACCCATCAACCTTAGTTACAGTTACAGCTTGAGTAATTGGCAAAGAAATTCACAGAAGTGATTTAGCATT
This sequence comes from Pachyramphus minor, assembly GCA_013397135.1. NCBI lineage: Eukaryota > Metazoa > Chordata > Aves > Passeriformes > Tyrannidae > Pachyramphus > Pachyramphus minor. The sequence continues at coordinate 1,413,931 of VYXB01004877.1, forward strand.
TGGTTGAAAATAAGGAACTCACTTTAAGAAAATTCTAAATTGATTGCAGATCATTCACAAACAAGCCACTTGATAAATTATTTACTCTATTACTGCATAACACTGGATATGACTGTATCTATATGTATTGAATAATAAGCTACATGACACTTCTGCCATTATTTAATTGATGAAATGAGCACTCAGGAAGTGATAACTCTTTTTATGTCAAAGTGCTCAGAGTAAATGATGGTGATGATGAGAAAGAAGACAGATATTTTTCTTCCTTTGTAATATTAGTTTGACAATACCAGCCTTTGCTAGATTTATGAATTCTGACATCATTAAAACCTCAATATTTCATCATAAATACTTCAATTTAGAACAGATTCAAAAATTGTTTATGTCTTTCCACTGAGGGACTCAAATATCTTAACGACACTGAAGTTAATATACGAACGTCACCAAAGGTTTCCTAGCAGAAGCAGGCATTCCAACATCAGTGGAGCAACGCCGGAGGCATTAACCTCAGACATTCCTTAAAAAAAGTCTCTGTTACTCAACTGTTCGTGCTTCCTGGCATCCTGCACCCGTGTTGCTGACCCCTTTAGCATGGGGCCAGATCATCTGTGCTTAAGAACTGAGTTCAGTTAGCAGACCATATTTTAGGGTGGTTTATCATTAGATGAACCCTGCCTAGACCACATGACCATCTTTTATTTATCTTTATTCCACAGCTTGCAGGGGCTTTCTGGGGCTTTTCTTGGTATAGATGTTCTCACCTGTAGCTCTGAAACCTTATCCAAAGTGTAAAAAAGAAATTAAAAAAAAAAAAAAATCACATCTTCCCTGAGGCAGCAAAAGTTTGACTCAGTCCTCTAGGAGGGCACTCGAGAGACGAAAGACAGGCTGTAGTAGGTGCTCCAAGAAATTAATCTTCTATTTTAAAACTGGTCAGTGTGGGCACAAGGACTTTTCCATGAAGGCTTAGTTTCCTCTGTGAGTGAGGTAAAGTTCCCCATCTCAGTGTCAGGTGGGAAATGACAGAGGGCCCAGGATCACAGCTGCCTGTGGTATCTGCTGGAGAGCTCCGTTGCCTTAAGCTGTGTCCTGATGAGTTACTCGGCCTGATATGGCCATAAGCTGGGCATAATGATACTTGTTCCTAAGTCAATTATTGGGAAACAGAACTGGTGATGTGAGAGTTACTGTGCTACTGTTAACTTTGCAGTGAACTGAAGTGACTGCAGCACCTGTAAAACTGACGGATTCTTTCTCGTAGAGCTGCAGTTCAATAGCAAATCCAGCTTTTATGGGCAGTGGAGCAGCAGGGTCAAACAGCTGGGAAGGGTATCCAGGAAACACAACTGATTTCCAGGGGAATAATCCATGCCCTGGAACTTCCTATTTGTTCCTTTGAAATGAGAACAGATGTGAAAATATCCACAAACATCATCCATTCTGTTTTAACAGCTTCAGGTACCTGAGATGAAAAGAAAGACTGGGAAAAAGAATTACCATGTTTTGGTTTTCTTTCCAAGAGGATTCAGCAGAGATGATAAATTAGTTTCCAATAGGATGTTACAACCTAAAATATGTGCTCAGATCTTCCCAAATGCACAAAGAGTACCTTGAGAGTCTGTGTTACCACTGCTAGATCTCAGAAATTACAAAACTCGAAGAGGGAACTGTTTTTTTTTTTTTTTGTATTTTCTATTCAAGTATTAAATAATTCAATTTAAGAAAAACCCATGGTAATTTGACTTTTTATTCCCATCCCTCTATACTTTCAGTTCATATTTTTGTCTTGAAATGGGGTGGCAGGGGGTGAGAAGGCAAATATAACTCTTCAGAGAATGTATTTCTCTGTGTATAGAAAGTATCTTAAGTTATTCAAAGTAAATGTCCATTGAAAAAATCACTGGGAAAAAATGCCCAATAAAATATAACTTTTGATTTTGAAACTACACCAAATAGCATTTTATCAGATATTATAAAGAAATAAGGTATTGTGAAAAGCACATGAGTTTATGATACAGTCTAATTTAAGATAAACTTTTGTTCTGACCACAGCTTGTCATCATGGAAGAAACATTAACTGTCAATAGTAACAGTAAAACACAGGTCTCTTGGCAAGCTGGGAAAGCTGGCTTGACTTTGGCTATTGTCCAACCAAACAGCCATAATTGAAGTGCTGAGAAATTGTGTTAAATAAATATGAAACTTGACAATTATTACAGATCTCTGTTTAATTCCTGGCTTTGTTGGTCTTCTTGTGTGACCTTCAATGAGGCATTTAATCTTTCTGTCTCAAACTGTAAATAGTTGGCTGAGAATGACTATGGGGTACTAGAAGGCATACAAACAGCTAGCAGCAAAAAAAAGTGACATAAATTATTCATCTGTTTTATAAAAAGCTTGCCTCCAATTGAGTAAATAGAGTTCTTCAGTCTGAATTTAGAGTGTATGTGCAATATTTTCTTTACAATGAATTCGTTTTGTTCTCAAAATATATTACATTCCTCAAACACCAGGAAAATGGTGTAAACCATACCTTCTATCATTTATGATGAAATTGCAGTTCCTCCTTTTTAATATTATTCCTAAAATCTCCTTAATATATCTCCTCAAGGGAGAATGTTACAAGACCCCTTACTTTGATAAAAAAAGTGCTAAAATATAGAGAGTTCTAAGTCACTTATTTAAAACCATTTTTAAGTCTACTCAACCTCAAATTTCACATATTTATCCTTTTACTTGAATAACCCTGCTCCACTTAGTCCAAACTGGCAGGGCAGTCTGGCATCTCTCAGTACCACTGTAGGTATGAGTTCCTGCTCTGTACACACTCATGATTGCTTGGTGTGGAAGGCAGAAATTAAAAAGCTGATTATAAACACATCCAGCAGCAGAACACCAGTGCGATGAGAGTAAAGTATTTCCCCCTCATTAAAATGCATATAATTATTTTCAAAATCCTTCATGTCTAATAGGATGCCTTGCTATTTAAAGAATCTTAACTCTGCCACGATGTCATGAAAATAAATTCATAGAACTTCTTTCCTATCTCATTTAGCAAAAAGATGCAAATGTGACTAATGTTTCCCTGAAAATTGAGAAAAATATCAGCACAGTGCCTAATCAACATCAGTAATGTTCTGCTGTTTATCACCCACCACAAGTGCAAAATTACTTCAACAAAATAAATAAGCACCTTTTTCAGTTTGCAATGCAGTTTAAGATAACTTTCAAACCAAGAAACATTTTAGCTAAGACATGACTGATCGAGATGTTACCTTATTCTTTCCTCACATATTCCCAGGCCTGATCCTTGCACAGGTCAGTACAAGAAATTTAGGGAAGTAGCTTCAGTGAGTTAAGTGCATATGTCAAAAAGTTATGATTAAAGAACATATATAATCATATGGGTTATACATATATATCATTGACTGTTTCACAAAGCAGTTGTAGAAAGTTGAAGGAAGAGTACTGGTATTAAAAGTTCTATCTAGATGCTTAGTTTTAGAAGAAGAAGATATCAACTCTTTCAACAAATATCTTACATACAACAAAAGCCTAATAGATCAGAAACAAAAATTCCCACTGCTTACATTTCATTTACAGATACCCTTAGTTAAACAATTCTGTCTCTGATAAGAAATTCCCCTGGTCCAAGTCAAAAGTAATCCTGCATAGGAATAATGATTAGCATATAAAAAGTAAGGAAAATAAAAAATGCAGATTTATAAAATATAATTTATCTCACTGTGAATCGGATACCAAACATTAGCGGAGCATCCCAATTATCACTTCAGTTTCTCTGAAGCTCTTTTAAGTAGAAAAATGTATTCATACTTATAGCTCTTGATGATGTTTGGCAACTCCCCTGCACTCCCCAAAAATCCCCAGGTTTATAGTAGAGTCAAAGAACGGTTTGGGTTGGAAGGGACATTTAAGGATCATCTAGTCTGACTTCCCTGCTATAGGCAGGGACATCTTCTGGTTGCTCAGAGCTCTGTCCAGCCTGACCTGAATGTTTCCAGGAATGGGGCATACACCACCTCTATGGACAACCTGTTCCATTCTTATGTTGTATTTCTTGATGATATGGCATATATTTAACAACCACTGTAACCCAAAATCTAGTGCAGCATAGAGAAGCTGGGTATTTTCCCCCCTGTGCTCCCAGATCCCTGTTGCACAGGAGGGCAGGAAAAGCTCAGAAGTGCCATTTCTGACAAACTCATCGGGAGCTGTGAAAGGGTTTTGCCAGGCTGAGCAGTACAGCTCTTCCTAAAAGCAGTAAGATTATACTTCTGGACCAGAATCGTGAAAGGCTCCTCCAACCTGCACAATTCATTCTCATCCAGGTAGTTTCACTGGATAAACATTAATACATTCATCAGTTACTACACATTAACTTCAGTCAGCAACAGTTAAAAATTAATTCAAATGTTTGGCTCCTTGTTTCTACCAAGATACAAGTGTGTCTATAATTAATTTTTTTCTAAAAAGCACAAAACAGCTTGAAAAAATAAGCCATGGCACTAAAAGCAACCTTAAAGAATTTTGAAGTAATCCACAGGACCTTTTTTATATGAGATCCTGAAGTGAGGTGAGGACTCAGATCTTCCTGCCACTATCAGAGTAATTACTGGAAAGGCGGGATCACTAAAATCATCATTTTTCTGGTTGAAAAAGAACTTGCTGATGTATTTTTCAATAAAAAATAAAAGCCTTGGTGCATAACAGTTCTATTTCAAATAAACAAAATAATTTAGTACTACTACATTACAGTAATCTTTTTCTATTGAGATAGTATTGAAAAATGTGCTGCTTGCATTGAAACCTTAACTACTGACAAACAACTGCTTGAAAGATATGGACAGATAGATCAATATTTTGAAAAAGTCTTGTTATTGTTATATTCCCAAAAGCACTTGAACAGAAAGCTGCTCAGCACTTCACAGTTGCACTTCTTGCCTGCCCACAGATGTTCCTTCCCTCATTTTGCCTCTGATTTCACCCAACTCAGTCATTCCTCATAGTTAAGTCTTTTCAAGTGCTGCACACCAGCTCCAAGCCTCTATCAAAGCATGAATGATCCTAAAGTTTGGGTAGGATTTTACACTTCACTGTGCCATAGGAGTTATGCAATTCCAGCAGTACAAATTGATTTTATCAAACAAGTTTCAATAGACTTGCAACTTTCCTGACTTTTCAGCTCTACTCCATTCAATAAACTGCCTTGGCTGATTCTTACAACTCTGATTAACTGATCAAAGGCAATGACAGTTGTAAATGTGCAAAGGCAATGAACTGTGGTACCCTCATATTTCTTTGCAACCCATATTTGCTTGGGTTACTGAGTATATGTGATATAATAAATCTCAAAAAATTGTTTATCAGGAGGTGTTGCAGAGATTAACCTGGATGCTAAGCAAGCATAAATTATTTTGAGAAAGAAAATTGCCACTAAGCTCTTAATAAAAGATGGTTTGCATCCAGCTTTCATGCTGGCTTCGAAGAGTTGCTGTATTATGTTCTATGACAAAGTGACCTGCTTAGCAGATGAAGGAAGGTTTGTGCCTGTTGTCTACCTGGACTTTAGTAAAGTCACTGTTTCCCAGAGGATTTTCCTGGAGAAGCTGGCTGCTCATGGCTTGGACAGTCATATTCTTCACTGCTCAAAGGAGGTTGTACCCTGGTGACAGCCTCTTCTCTCTGGTAACAAGTGACAGGATAAGAGGAAAGAGCCTCAAGCTGTGGCAGGGAACAATTAAATTGGATATTAGGAAAAATTTCTTTATTGAAAGGATGTCAAGTACTGGAAAAGGCTGCCCAGGGTAGTTGTGGAGTCACCATCCTGGAAGGGATTTAAAAGATGTGTGGATGTGGCATTTGGGACCACAGTTCAGTGATGAGCTTGGTTGTGCTGGGTTTATGGTTGGACTTGACAGTCCTAGAGGTTTTTTCAAACTAAGTAATTCTGTGATTCTGTGTCTCCAGCTCAGCTGTCTCCTTTGCTGGAAGTTAGATCTTAGCACACTACTGACAATCAAGGAACTTAATTTTTCCCTGTCTTTAACTCTCAGGTCTCTAGGTTTATCCGGAGAAATTTATTCTCCAAAACTTGTAAGTTTTTGGAGTCTGGGAAGTAGCTTACTAGAATCACTGCTAAGGTTTCTATTTACTTCAGAGTACTTCAGATCAGACCTTTGGTTAACGTACAACAAAGATGTCAAAATTTATGAAGTCTAGGATTTGTTTCCCACTTTTGAAAGGCAATCTATTATTTGGCAATCAGATATAATGGGAATATCTGTACCAATCACAGAGAATTTCAGTTTGAATCAGATAGTTTCTGCTCTGTATTATCATTTAACCTGAATTCCATTTATCTATTAAATGTCTGCTAGTCTGCAGACTAAATATTCAGAGTCTTCATTTTATTGAACTGTTATTTCTTGTTAGGCAAATAAGTGAATAATTAAGAGATTGCATTTATGCATAGTTTGAGCCTTCAAAGATTTTAGTTGAAGAGAACAGTGAGAATCTTCTCAGTTATACTGGATAGGAACAACAGCTTAACTGCCAAACTCAGGTTACATTCATCAAAATAAGGAAGAAGTTCAACAACTTTGGTGTGTAGGTTATACAGCTCCAATATGTTACATTATCTTTTGATGGGATGGAGTAAAAAGAAAAGAGACTTTATATGTATTTATAATGTGCATATAGCTGTGTGGTATATATATTATTTTGGGAATAAAGACATTTGAAAGAAATTGTCCCTAAGTGGCTGGTGTGAAGGCAGCCATAGGAAAAAGGGATGAGTCCCCATGTCATGTACTATTGCCATTTCTACTTCCACAAAAGCTTTCATGAGAATCTGGTTAGAACGGAAAATTCTAACAAACTAAATAGAGGTAGACACCCTCATCTAGAGAATGGCCAATGCACCTTTCTTCATTTGATGATATTTGGATTATTTGACACTTTGAATTCCAGATAACATATAAATCACAAATTATATCTTGTTTTGAAATGAGATCGAGATAGGAAGTTCCTAAACAATGCACTTCTGCCGTGACTTTCTGCCATTTCTGTAGAGCTGTCAAGAAGTATCAGAACACCAAGAAATCATAAAATGACTACTGCTTAAGGATTTGTCTCTGCTTGCAAAGATTTTTGAGCACAGCTATTCAAACAGCTTTAAACAGATATCGCAGTTTAAAAAATCAAGAGCATTAATTCTGGTGGAAGGTTTTTCTCATGTAATCAATTCAAGAATCTTGAAATAGTCTTAAGAGTTTTCACCACTGGCAGAGAACTGGGTAGTGACTGACATATCCTACAGTGAAAAAATACACTTAAAAATACAAAGTAGACCCAGTACCTCCATATACAGGGTCAGGAAGTCCTCCTGTCTCCTTTGCTAGGTACTCACAGAATAAAGTTAAATTAATTATGGATGCACATTAACAGACTACTTAGGCTAAAAAGTGAAGATTTAATGCTCTGGGGGAAGAGAGACAGAAAAATCTAATTCAAGTTCTTTTATTTATCAGTTTAATAGAACTGTAACTTTAGAAATAAAAAACATTTGTCATAAAAGTAGCTGCCGTGTTATCTTTGTGACAGACCATTTGAGACATACAATGGTAATATCCAAGTCCTTATACCCTGAATTAGGATCATCAATTCCTTAGCAATTGCTTTGAGTTCTTTTGGAAGTAGAAGGTTTTATTTTCCCATTACAATTTTATACCAAATTTTACTGGTAGAAAGCACATGTTTTAAATCTGGGATGTTTGTCTCAGATTCAATTTCAGAACTTTGTTTCAAAATGCTGAGCAAGAGTCCCATGATAAAACCACATTTTAAGCTAAATTGGACTCTAAAAAGAGGTCAGTGTTGAGAGGAATGTGTGAGCACATCTAATATTAAAAGAAAATTAATTTAAATAGATTAAGTAATGATCTTCTAGAAGTTTCAGACTTTGGAGAAAAACACATTTGGCATCTAGAACAAGGTACTACAATAATTACAAGAAGGTGAAAGTGTTCAGTCAATTTCAATAAACACCACAATGATAAAGAATTTACTTACTATATTCAGGTTTTTACTCATGGAGCAAATTATGCTGAACACAGAAATACAAAGTTCCTTCAAGTAATACCCAAAATCTGAAATGGATGCATTTTGAAACTTCTTAGTGAAATTAGAGTCATATCTTTGGATTTTTTTGAATAGTGCACACCCAAAATTCTGGTAAAAAGCGATGGAGACACTAACACTGTGAACTTCCCTGTAAAAAGTTACCATCTGTGAAAATGGCTTAGAAACAGGTTCCATACACATTTGGTGGTAGATGCTCTCTATAACATTGCAAAATAACCATAGCATGATCCTACTCAGATAACAAGTATGTACAGTCTCTCCTTGATTTCCCTGCTACTTTGTCAAGCACTCTTTGTTCTCAGCTTTGGACTGTGATGAAGAGGATTCTGAAAGCGGAATCCAAATTAACCATCCACACTATTTGGCATCTCACTTCTGTATCTGGCATTTTAAGCTTGCTCTAATTCGAGATATAGACAATTAGTTTGAATCATAGAAGAGTCTGGGTTGAAGAGACCTTTAAAACTCATCTAGTCCAATCCCCTGCAATGAGCAGAGCCATCTTCAATTAGACCAGGCTGCTCAGAGCCCTTTCCAGCCTGACCTTTAATATTTCCATGCATGGGGCATCCATGACCTCTCCTAGCACCTTGTGCCACTGTTTCACCACTCTAATTGCAAAAAAATTCTTCCTTATATCTAGTCAAAATCTACCCTCTTTTACTTTAAAACCACTATACACCTCTTGTCCTAACAGGGAATATACAAGTAAATCTGTTATTTTTCTAGACACCTATTTAGCTGAAACACTGATATGTGAAACAAGGAATTCTGTTTATCAGCTTACTGCACACATCCAGCAGGAATGCAAATGGCAGAAACTGAGATCAACCAAAGTTCCCAACCAATCTGTTAACCTTCCTGTCACATTTGGCTACATCCTAGTTTTTTTTCCCTCAGGTTCAGCTTCATTTTCTGGCTATTTTGACTTTAAGGTTTTTCAGTGCATCAGTGAAGGATGCAGCTGTACCAACTAGAGCTGAGCCCCACAAACTTGCTCAAACTCTTGTGTTTTGAGGTTTGTCTTTTTTGTTTGGTTTTGTGTTTTGGTGTTTTGTTTTGGGAGGTTTTGTTTTGCTATAAAAATATTTTCATATGGAAGGATTTCAGGGCACACTTTTTTCTAAGAGTACTCTGCATTTCCTATGAATGAATTCACTAACATATCTGTGACCCATCAGATTCTAAGGAAGGCAGAATTATTATTTTCCATGCAGTTAAGATGGATGTATCATGTAAACAACCTAAGCCCTAAGGTCATGGAAAAGCTAAGATTTAACATGAAAAACTCATAGTTCTTTCAGGATTAAGTACTCAATTTTCCCCATCTATCTAATTGGTAGCTGCAGTAGAGGTGATATCAGAATATGTGAAACTGGGGGGAAAAAGCAAAGATTTTCAAGAAATCACTGAGAATGTTGAAATATTTTCAAATATAGAAGTGTATGGGAAAAAAAATACATCTGATTTCTAGAATTTAAGAATGCTTTGATTTCTTTGAAGAAAGAAATAGAAAATGAAAGAACTTGAGGTAGTTGCAAAGTACTGTGTGCTCTGTAGTTAGAGCAATAAAAAGGAAGTGTATGTAATTCTACTTTGCATAATCATTAGAGCTGGCCATTCAAGCATAAAAGTGGATTTTCTGCTGGAGTAACAGTTTTAGTTTCTGTTTTTCATCATAAAACTAATTAAAAGTAGAGATGGGTTGAACTGTTAAAGTTTGGGTATATTTGAATACTGGCTTAGCCATTAAGGCCTATATCACCAAATATAGTTCACTTGTACTGAACTTAAGCTGTGCCTCAGAAAAAGCTCCAAAATTTAGCTGAAATGTAATCCATAAACTCAATATCTCTAAAATTATCCCATAATATGTTTTTTCCCCATGACTTTCTAAAAAATTTTTCTTTTTCTCGGAATGCTGATGAAAGGAACACTCTAATGTTAATTTTCCAGGTTGATGCAATTACTGCAAAAGCGTTATAGAGTATTTGAGACAACTTTATGAAATACATACAAACCCCCTCTGTTGCTCTTAAAAGCTTGCTCTGAAATTCAGCTGTGTCACAGTCCTATTTCAACACACATAAAACTAATGGAAAAATTGCTTATATAGAAATACAAGCCTGAACTCCAGGTAGCCAAAATGTTTTAAGATCTAATCCACCAAACCTACTTAATCACTCAGGCATATGGGTGTAACTTGAAGCTTTTTCAGGAGGAAGAGTAAATGGAAGAGACAGTTGGTGCAGTAGATAAGCCATGTCAAAACTCAAGAGAGATTTTAACTTGGAGAAAATGGATGTGTGTTAAGAACAGTTACCAAACACTTGATAGAATATAGACCTGGAGGCCAGAAGATGGGCTAATGAACCGTAATTTTCCATTTCACATTTATATAACTTCATATTTGAGAAGTAAAATACACTACACACATGAAAACGCACACATTTAAAATCCTTCATACTTCAGTTACTAGTTGAGTGTCCTGTCCTCTCCAGCACACACAGACACACACATTATGAGTATATTTAGTATATGGTGTGCTGGTATTCTTGTCTCCTGGCACTTGTGTTCATCTGCTGCTGGGAACAGGGGTTCCAAAATTGGCCAAACCTGAGATGTGACCCACAGGTCACCTCAGCTACTTATGTGTTATGACAGTCCTACCTGCTGCAAGGCAAAAATATTTCAGCAGTTCTTTCCAAGAGCATTGAAACAATATTTTCCTCAAAAAAGATGTAATTATTTTCAGATGTACTCTGAGAACTTGCAAAAGCCTGCTCAACACCTTATGATAAGCAAGTAATTTGAATAAACCCCATCCCTCCTAAACATTACAGTTGTCCCATGGCAAGCCAGGAATTCAAACTTCTGTCCAATTTCTAATTAAAAGTTGTGTCTGAAAAGCTGACATTCTGTTGTGCCTGAAGGGAATGGGTTTTTTAATTCCAGATCTGAAAATCATAGGTAATTATTTAGTCAGACTATTTTATGCAAATTTTCTAGAAGTTGGATGCCAGTTTAATGTTTGTAATATAATATTTCTAGTGCTCAAGTCAGACAGTCAGTTTATAATATTCAGACAGATGCTGTGTTATCTAGTATAATATTAAAAGTTCAAGTATACTTCTCCTAAATGCTTGCATCCCAGTAAAATAATTTAAATTCTGAAGAAACATGTATCTTAATCTAAATATTATTAATAACTGGGTACATAACTAAAATTGCTTACAAATCAGGATTTAATTTTTAATAAACCTGTAGTACTCTATAGGTACGTTTGGTTATATATTTTCCAAACTTACTGGCATTTTAATAGCTTTATTTGTCATTGTTAGAGACTGTTGCTATACACTTACTACAAAGAGAAATGCTTTTTGTTATAGTTCATCAAAAGAAAGATATTTAGATTAAAACAACATAGCAACTACAATTGTAGAATCAAACATTAATTTCTTTCACAAAGTGTACTTTTTAGTTATGCTCAAGATCATCTACAAACTTACAGATGCACATTTTAATGAACAATTATCATATGCCAAGGATATTAAGAGAAGGATCAAGCACTGACTCCAACTGAGAAATAGAAACACAGGTAGAAATAAAAAGCTGGAATTTTGCATTTCCAAGAAAGAAAAAGAAAATTCAAGAAATATGGCAAACTGCAGATGACTGATGACAATCAAATTGATTGCCCTAATTACTTTAATGCAAAATTATCTTTTCAGTACAGAGTATACCCATTAATTTTTACTAATGAAATTAAGCTTTCTCAATTATCTGTACTTATACAACTGTTATGCCTGGTGCTGATCAATAATGGTGACCCAGTAGTCAACATTATTAAGGTCCTTGGATAACTGGCCAGAGTTTTCCTGTAAATCTCCAGTAAACTCCAAGCAGAGGACAGTCAATGGAAATATAAACTTAAAGTGAAGAACAGGAAACATTATTTTTTTTGTAACATAAGACTAAGTTTAGTTGCATGACATTATCTGAAATACTTTCAGAAGGCTGAAGAGACAAATGACATTTATAGCTATGCAGGGTCAGATAACTGAACAGCTCAGTCTGGAAACCTCCAGAAGGAACACTCCTTACCATGGATGGGATCCTGCAGCACAGTTACTCTTTCACCTTGATTAGTACCATGACTTATGCTTGAGCAGGAGATCAGACACTGAATCATGGTCTGATTCAGTACAGCTAAATCCTCTGCTCTTTCTGAAAGCCAGAACACCCAAAACATTGAAATTGTTGTGGGAACTGAATTTCACAGGTTACTCTGAAATGTTGTGGTTCAACTATACAGAACAAATTATATTTAGAATAATATATCTATAGTTTTATTTGTTCAATATCCGTATTTTTTCATACTCATGTCAGTCACTCCTTTAGCTACATGCACAACAAAGGCCTGTCTTACATCTCAATAAATAGACATTTGTATCCAGCAATATTTTACACAGTAGAGGCAAATTGGAGGCCAGTTTAGAACCTCCAGGCATATAGTCTGTCAGGGTAATACAAAAGCAATTTTGTTAACTCAAGTTAGAAAATAACTAACATGTTACTGTATTCCTTCTAACAGAAATTGGACTTAGAGCCCTGGGAGAGTGAAAGCTGAGGCCTTGTGTGGACCAGTAAAGGTCAGTGCCCATATATATTACTGGAAGCTACCAGGTCCCATCACTAAAGTAGTGCTGCATATCAGCTTATAAGAGAAGTATCTCTACGGAATCTAATAATTAAATTCAAGGCTGAATTCTGGTTATAAAAAATAGACCCACTAGATCAGACAAGGAAAGGACCTTTCCTCTTTCAGCTCACTGCAAATACCTCTCTCTGCAAAGTAAAGCAGGAGCCTCATGAGACAGATGCCCATTAGTATTGCAGACAAGAATATCTTATTTCAAAATGTATAAAAGATACAACAGTTGATAAAATACTCTGTATATAAGGAACAAGGTAAACGCTTTTGTGCTACAACAAAGTATTCAGACTTTAAGAAAATAAATGAGTTACAAAGCACGTCTTTTGAGGTTAGAAGTTCAATCACTCTCGTTTCACAGTTCTTTATTCTCAAAAATAAAAAAAAAAACTTGAAAAATTTATATGTACCCTGGGAGTGGCAGTGGGAATGATGATTTTGGTTTAAGTCTTGAGAAGGTCCATATCTCTACAGTAAAAACATAATCAACTCAGGATATTCTGTGGTTCTATGATCCCTTCTGAAGGTTTAGCCCAAGTTTAAATCAACAGGGATATTCCCACAGCCCTCAGATCACATTGGATCACCCGAGCTGTACATCATGTCAAGCAGAGCAAAACCCAGAATCATCTCTACCAAACTTCTGGTGAGCTCAGGAAGATCCAATGCAGTAACAGAGGCTTTGAGATTCCAGCATCACAACTCCTTTTACTGAAAATATTTTGGAAATTAAATTCAAGCTGGCAAGCTGCGTGAAACACAAACAGCTAAAATTGGCCAATCAACTATTTAGCTTATAGTGAAATATGTGCACTTTTAACTGTTCCTGCAGAGATTAAGCAATTTTCTATTGAACTGTTTATTGTTCAGTATTATAATTTACAATATAGCTGTGCCAACATTCTGACAAAGGGATCCAAAGAACACTCCTTTCTGTGCCTTTTTAATGAAATAAAACTTTCCCAGAAACACTAAAAAATGTAGTAACTAAGCTCTACTGAACTCATCAACTGCAATGCCTACTGGGCAAGAGAAAAATATCCATCTATATAATCCTCACTCACAACGAAATTTAACTTTATACTTAACACCCCCCTCCCTCCTCATTTTAAAATATTTGCATACCATTCTGTCACTGCAATCTTTGCTGTGTTACAGGACCATCATCTGCCACTACCAGTGAGATAAACTACTGCTTCTGAGTTGCAGAGTCCAACTATATTTTATCTCCTTTTTATAAAGGAGAAATGCAGTTGTAAAAAAACAGGGCTGCATTTGTAGCAGGTAAAACATCCCAGCTGGAAACTGGATTTGATGGTGAGCACCAGAGATGGACTATTTCCTATGGTGGGTATCACAATGTAACAGAGTAGCAGTTGAAGCAACACTTTCAGTAACACATTATGCGAACTTCATTTATCTATTCAATGAAGAGGAAATCTACTTAAGCCACAGTGCCAAGAAATGCTATTTCTTTTGCCTCAAATGCATTTTTCACACTGCCATATTACTAATGGAAAATGTGTTATAAACAACAGAAAATGTATTTGATCTCACAGCACACTTAATTCAGGCGGTGAAGATTTTAACTGAAGTTCCGTTTATATATGGAGGTTTGTTTTTTTTCTTTTTAAAGCTTCAGGACCACTTTAGAAATGATGCATTCAAGACATGTTAGAAATACCTACACACACATCATAGTTGTCTGTCAGCAGCACTGCCCTGGTTTTGGGCTGGGATAGAGTTAATTTTCCTCCTGGTTGCTGCTACAGTGCTGTGCTTTGGATTTTGTATGAGATTTATGTCAATAACACACTGATTTTTAGCTGTTGCTAAGTAGTGCTTACACTAAAACGAGGATTTTTCAGTGTCTCATGCTCTGCCAAGGGAGCAGGTGCAGAAGAAGCCAGGAGGGAGCACGGACAGGAGAGCTGACCTGAATTGGGCAAAGGATATTCTATACCATAAAATCTCCTGCCCATTATATAAACTGGGGGGAGTGTCTGTCAGAAGGGGCTGATCACTGCTTGGGGATGGGATGGACACTGTTCAGTAGGTGGTGGGCAACTGTACTGGGCATCACCTGGTTTTCTTGGACTTTATCTCTCTCTCTCTTTTTCCATTTTTAAGAAGATATTACTATAATTTTATAATTATTGTTTGTTTTACTTAAATTCTATATGAAAGTTATCAAGTTTTGATGTCAGTACTGTCCCATACATAAATAACAGAGCTGCAGTAGATTCAGACCACCTACCACTGAAAGCAAGTCATCTTAGTGACATAATATTCACACTGCAAAAAAAGTCTAATTTTATCCTATATAAATAAATGTTAGATTGCATTAATGTAACAAGAATATTGAGCAGAATGAGCAATAATTTCCTAATTTGTAATTACTGAGTCATGTCAGGTCAGACACACATTTTGTAGTGCTACAAATCATCAACGGTCATACTGCTTTATTTTCATGGAAACACCAAAGGCAGATGAATAATATTTGCACTTTCTGAATTTAGCAGTCTATTTCTATACATTCAAAGTACAAGAGCTCATGCAAGAGATGGCTTGCGTGATAAAAGAGAACCAATGACAAATTAAGAGCTGATGGATATTTATAGAGGATAAAAAATTGTGAAATTTCATGTGAGAAAAAGGTGTCGAAAGCAAGAGTAGTACTATATTTATTTCTCAAATTTACTACCTATTCAACAGACTCTCTTAAAAGACACACAGCTATAAAAGGCCACTCTTCTGCTATGACAGCACTCTCTAGTTTACACTCACTGATGATTTTCCCAGAACAACAAAACATTCCTTGTACTATTATGGTAAGAAAATTATGGAAAATAGCATCATATTTTTTTGTTTAGGTTTATCACTGATATCAAGCAATATTTACCAATCTTTGTGGTTTTCAAAGTTTACTTGTTCTTCACTTTTCCCTTCTAATCAATAGGTTCAGGTGATCCGAGTAGCAGCAGTCATTTCTCAGTGTGAACATTTTAGACATGCCACCCAAATTCCCAGTAAATTGTTTTATTTTCAGTGCTGCATGGCTGCATTTTTTGATTGCATGGAGCGCTATGAAATAAGTTTTTGTGATTTGTGAAGGGCACAGACAATCAAGCACAACTTTTATGCCATTACCACTGCATAAAAGCATATGTTCACTATAACTTTCCAGAGCTATAGGAAAGGCCAACACAGAGAAAAACAACGTTTGATTGTTTACTCACTCCATTTATTCCACATTTATGTGGAATAGATAAAGGAGCTATAAAGGGGTTCCAGTGGCATGTCATATTTAACTCTTGCTGTTGAAAAGCTAAAATATTACAGTTAAATATCAGAACAGTTTGGAGAAATATATACTGTTCCCTTTCCAGTACAGCCTATATTCCACAACAATGCAAAACGCAGAGTGGGAATATGTATTGAGTTTATATGTTATTTGTGTGTGTGTATTCTATTGCAGTCAAAAACCTGACTTCACTTAGGCAGATAACCACTTCCATGTGAATCTTTGGACAAATAAGTCTAATATGTTCTCTAGAGTTTTGATCTATTGCAATGAGAGGTGGGATTGTTTATCATCTGTGCTTGTAGCTGTCACAAACTGACCAGAATTCCGCAGACACCTTTGTTAATTGAATACCTAATTGCAGTTAAACAACATATAAATTGCATTTGATTTTAGGCAATAGAAAAAATAGATGGTTGCTACTTAATATGGCATATATTTTCAAGTCTGTCATACAGACGGTCTTTTATTCTGTAAAACTCAACCTTATGATTAACATGAGTAATGGACACGCTGTGATATACGCATCTTGACTAATACATAGATATTTTGGGATAAATTATCAGGCTAAGAATTTGTTATAGCCATTTTCTAATGTAATACAGTACTTTACCTTTCAGTCAAAACATTTATTAGCTTTGGCAAGGGACTTTAAATTATGTCCTCAGTCCATTATCCACAATTTGATAGATAAGATAACATGGTTTATTCTTAAACAAAGGCATGCAGTTTTCTTTGTATGAAATATAGATATTTTCAAAATACCCTTTTTAATTAAAGCTTACCATCTGTAATTTAATAAAAAATCCTTCAATCAACTGATAAACATAACTGACAAGATTTAAATCTTGAAAAGACAACTACAAAGCAAACTAAGATGGATGTAGCTTAAAAATGTAGATTAAAGATTGCCATGAAATATGCTGACATTATAAATCCTGTTCCTACAGTGATAGAAGTTCACCTGAACAACAACAGAGTTTGTGTCTTGAGAGTTTAGTTTGGATGAGTGGAGATAACATAACCATGTTGCTAAGGTAACAAGTGTTGAATTGTTTGTTGTTTTTTTTTCCTTGAAAGAATAAACAGGTATGTAACACCAGTATAAAATAGACAAGTAATATCTTGATGCCCTAGGGCTTTTGTGGTTCATATATGGCACTTTCCATAGATGCTTGATACTCATCTTTCACAGCTGATTATATATTTCCTCATTTAGAGATTCCATTAGAAACCAATTGTGTAAAATGGAGAAAAAACTAAAGATTCAAAAGAAAAGCAAACTGGCTTGTGAAGCTCTACTTAGCTGCTGTATTTCTCAGTGAATCACAGCATTTTTCTCTAAAGCATAGTAGGGAAAATGGCAATGCAAAGCAACTCATACATAAAGGAACCTTAAATCATTACATAAATACAATAAGGTAGCACTGTGAATATCACAAAAAACAACAAAAGGTCTGATTCCATTTTTAACTTGAATTACACTGGAGTCTTTTCTCCTTTTGTACTTATTTTCTTTGAACTATGATATTTTATTTGCATAAATCTTCCTGAAAATTATATTACAAATTGCATTATGATGGGGAATCTCAGAGCCTAGAGAAAAGCTAGTTACCCTCAGCACCCTAATCACTATCCTAATATTTTGTCAATTAAATGAACTAGAGAATAGTTTCTTGCTTCATGTGCTTAGACAGCTCAGGTCTGGGATCAGATAACATCATACTGCAGCACTGCTTTTCACTGATGTCTCATTGTCAGGTTTTATTCAGAGAAGGCAGGGACTTAAGTTCTAGAGGTTTCAATTTTACTTAAGTGCAGCTGCCTTTTTCCACTAAAATCTTTTTTCCTTTGCTTCCTTCCTCCTACCCAGTGCCTTCCTTCTCCCAGAGGAAGAAGCATTGGAAAAGGATCCACAGAAATTTGAATAACTTACAGATTTCAGTTGGACATTTATAGGAGCAAATTTAGCATTAGTTCTGAGGCTTTTTTTCCCTATAAATCCACTATTTGAACTTCTGGGCAGTTACCGTCTTCGTACTTACTTTGAATCAATTCAAATCTATATTTTTGGGAAGTGAGGTCAAAGGCAGAAATACAATTCTGACCTGTCCACATGCATCATTACTGCAACAAGAAGAGCTGCTTATAGTTTAATGAACAGTGTTCAGTGCTTCCTTGAGCTAATGAGCACCACTAGGTCATATTTTAGTACATGATTTGCTGTGCAGTCTCTTTTGGCCATGGCAGCCATTAGTAACATGGTAACAGGAGCTGACAGCGTGAAATGGGGGTGAAGGAGTGACACAGGATGGAAGTGGCAGGATCTCATCGTGCTGGAGCAGAGGCAGAGCAGAAGTTGTGTGAAGGGCTGACGTGGACATGAAGAACAGATGACTGAACTGAGGAGAAGAACCGGGGAATTAGATTGGGAGCTGGAAAGTGGAATGGAGACCTCTGAGATGGGAGGAGGGTTATGTTTAAGAAGAAAGGACAGGGACTGTCCCACACGTGGAAAAGGATTGGCAGAATATGAGATGGAAGATTGGTGAACTGGGTGTTTTATGCCAGGAGAAGGAATGAGGAGTTGATAGCAAGGGAATATCAAAATCCTATAACCACAAAAGAGAGGGGCTGCTGTTCTGAGATGCAAGAAGGGCTGGGAAAGGAGACCTCAGGACTTCACCATGGACACTCTAGAGCAATTCCATGATCCAGTTCAGCAGTGGACATCATGTACAAATCTACCAGAATTCTCTTATCATCCTCTCTCATTCAAGTCAAATGTACTCCTTTTTGCTGAAACTCTTTTCAACATTAATGCTTTGGGGTAAAAAAGAGTGACGGGGAATCGCTGGTAAGAAAATTGATTTTGCAACCTGAACCAAACAACTTGAACAATTACAGTGTAATAGTTCATGAGCTTTCCATACTTCATGAAATAAAAAGTCATCTCCTATCAAACCTAACCCTTTAAAATATTAAAATACTGCAGTACAACTATACTTTCTTCTGAATACATAAGATGTTTAAAAAGACAGACTAGTTTGAAAATGATGTCTTCATATAGCACATGTTGTTAGTCTACAAATTATACCTCCACTACAGGAGCATCGTAGCATACTCCTGCACACGACAAACAAGCCTTAAATTATACATAATTAACCCAAAAAAACCGTTTTTGTGTTATAAACGTTGATTTGAATACTGAAGATTCAAGTTTTTTGCATTCTGAATGGAATATATTTATTTTCACTAGAACTTCACCTTTTCTTTTTTTCAACATCAGCTCCTTGAGATCTGTCACACGTACATAAATAGTACATGAAAGTTTAAAATACAGCATTGGAAGCTATTGCAGACATTTTGGTAACTGAAAAAATATTGTATAAAGCTGAGGTAGAACAGAAGAAAACAAAAACATTTAATAACATGCCAATCAACTGGCCACCATATGCTACTCATGTAGAGACCTACAGGTAATCTATCATAATTCTGACAGTTACTGTTACCATTTGTCATATTGAGTGATGGTGAATTCAATAGTTGTTACCAAGAAAGTAAACATGGAACAACACAAATCTACACCAGTTTATATTAAATGGCAGATGTTCTGCACATCACAGAGCTTGCTCAATAAGCTCTCAAAAACAGTGCCCAGTGTCCAAAGTACAGTGCTGTAGACCTCAAGCCCTTATCCTCAGATATTAATAAGATATTTCTTATAGGCCTTTCAAATGCCTCTTCCCTTGAAAAGAAACCTTTTTTTTTTCCCCTTCATGTCCCCCAAATAATCCTTCCATGAAAGAGTTCATCTAGCTCATTGGTACCTTGGATGACATCTGGATAATTTTTTTTAATGTTTTTTGTAAGTGAAAAATATTTTAATGAGAATGAACCTAAGTAATTAAGTTGATAGTGACAAGCATTTCATTTCACACTCAGAGGCTGGAACAACTTGAGCTTTCCCGTTTACTTAGTGAGAGGATTTTGTTGTTTTCAAACCTCTAATTAACACCAAACCTTCATGACCGAGTAGAAGCACCAGTGGAAGACCCTGTCGCTGTACAAACACCAGCTTATTCATAAGCTGAGTATTAACTACAGTTTTTTGGGAGCTAATGGAAGTGGTAATTAGCAAAACCAAAACACAGTTCTGCACATTTGCTCTCCTGTTTCTTTTATTTTTTATTTTTTTTGCTATTACCTGGAGCATTTACTATGCCACTGCCTTTGTTACTGACTTCCCATCTGAACCTTAATTATCGTTAGCAACCATTTATGATATCAAAACATTATAATTTAAGGCTAGTAAAATGCCACAGCAAGAAATGTATGAACTTAGGAAACAAGGTTCCTTTCATTAAAACCATTTCAACCCTTTTCAACTTCTACTGAAAATAAAAACCACTCTAATTAGAACACTCTGGATTCTTTTTCATAAGCTTTGGAAGAACAAAAAGAAAACCTTTCTCTTAGGCTGATGGGCAGTATGGTGCATATCACACTTAAGATGCTGCGCAGCAGAGAAATACTTGTCCATGCATTATTTCAACTCTCCATTTGAAGTGTCATAAGTTGACTTTAAAATGATAACTCTGAATACATCACAGAGAGCTGTTTTTAGGTAATTACTACATTTTTTCCTCCAGGGATAAACTGTAAAATGTAAATTATGAAGACGCTTGCATGTCAAAAACCGTACCCAAGTTTCCATAGGATGTTATTCACAGATATACTTGCATTATGCTGCACTGCTCCTTCAAGTATTAGGAGGACCCATCTGTAAACGAGGATGGGTTAAAACTTGTTGATTTGCTTACATTTAATTTTTAAAATCCTCGTGACTCTAAGTTACATGTGTATCCTGGGGAGTTTTTAACAAGATTTAAAACCAGGTCTCCCAAGTAAGTGAAGAACTCACTGGTGTGGTGAGCTGTCAACAGAGCGAAGGACCAGCCATGCTCCAGCCAACACTTGAATTTGGGCTTTGGCTAAAGATATAAACAAAAATAGATGAGTTTTCTCCTACAAAATGAAGCAGGCTGTGTTGGAACGGTCCCAATTTTCCAGAACGGCTTTGCTTTAGTTATACGCATCTGATCACAGAAATTTAAAAACAGTGAAGTGCCATTTCTTTCAGTCTTGAGGTGTAGGGGGAAAAAAAATAGTTCTAAATGTCCCATCTATCAAAATAGCAGGAAGATTCTAAATTGTGAATAACCTTGATGCAGATGGAAAGCAACAAAACAGCTATATATCAGGTTTAAGAAGAAGCTTCACGTTACCATCACAGAGCTGACAAGAAGTGACAAATGTTTGCTTCATCCTATAAGATTGTTTAAAAACCAGAAGGGGACTAAATGCAACGTGCCTATCACAGGCATGTTGTTCAGGATTCAAGTGGTAACTCATAATCTCAAATAGAAAATTTTAAAATGAAAAAAACCTGTGTGTCCATTTCTATTAAACTAGGGCAAGATGCAAACTCATTGTGATAGCCCTGTCATCCAGCCTTATCCCCAGCTCCCAAAACTTGCACAAAGAATGTTGCAATCAGCTTCTGGATGACACAAAACCTCCCAGGTTCTGACAGGCATAATCCTTTGGTAAAATAGGCTTCTTTATCTGTGATGCTATCAGCTGTCAACAGAAGTGATGTGCTGCAACATCAAGGACAGCAGATTCAGATACAGAATTTTTAAGAAAAATATCTATTTTGCATAAGTAATCTGATTTAGAGATTTTTGACAAGTGTTGTAATATTTGAAGTACTTATGACAAAATGGCATAATTTGTCAACATAGTAAAGACAACTGCAAGGTGACTCATCAAAATAATTGTGATTAAACCACCGTCTAATTATTATTTAGATGATGATATAATGAGAATAACAACACAATTCACTTAGTGACATTTACAACTCTCAAAATATTTCAAATGTCTCGGGAATCACACAGGTGGAGAAATATTTCCACTTTGATATTACAAAGGCGTTTAGTAGTGTATTTTTTCCTGTGGTCCTGCCACTGAAAGTCTCAAGCTTTGTACAAGATGTCCCATTAGCCTGATATTATTAGACATTAGTCTAATATTATTATCTTGTCTATTCTTCTAGAAGACACCGTGTTCCTGCTATTGTTTTATATCAATCTGGGTCCCTTCGTAGTGTCTCAAGATGACTAAAAAATAGTATTGTCAAATGTATTTTAAAACATTTTGCTTTAGGATTTCTGACAGTTCATTACAGTCAACCATTTATTCCATGCATGCATAGATTTTGAGAACAGAGGAGATCCATTTATGATCATCCAGTTCATGTTCCTGCACAAAACAAAACCAATAATTCAGGCTGCCAAATGAAAAATTGTGTTAGAAGTACAGTTTATCTTTAAAAAAAATAAAAATCTGTTTTCTAGTTAATGACTTCAAGAGTCAGCAGCTCCATCACATTCCTACATAAGGATCACAGAATCACTGAGTGGTTTAGGTTGGAAGTGACCTTAAATTCCATCCAGTTCCAAGCCCATGGGCAGAGACACCTTCCACTAGACCAGGGTGCTCAGAGCTCCATCCAGAGTGTTTCTTTCCTTACCATGGGACATTCTTGACTTCCTAGGATGATCCGTGTACCAAATTCCCTGCTGTTACGTAGCAGAGCAGTGATGTTCCTACGGCTAACAGTAGTTCTTGGTCTTGGTCTTCAGTTTATGTTATTCAGTATGCAAAGGTTTTCAGCCTGCACAGTGCAGGAGCATTCAACAACGAGGTTCCTTTGCACATTTCCAAGCTTAATACACAAAGTTGAGCCTGACTGGACCATATGGTCACCTGTAACTGCTGGATCAGATGGTGTCTTTTCATAGACAATTCCATATTGATAGAATCCTTCATGTCCCTATTAAATATTAAATTTTGGTTTTTGTGTTACTATTCCTCACTGATCTTGTTATGCCTTAATCTGCCAGTTTAGAACATGTGTCAAGATTTCTGTCATGCATGTACCTCTATGTATTATTTCAGAAATTATCTTTCCTCTTGGAAAAACTAAAGATACAGGGGTATTTTATTATAAGAGAGATCATTCTTGTGTTATTTTTTCAAACTCCAGTTTCACCTTTATTTTGAAAATATGGTCTCTGTTAATAACTTATTTAATGTCATTCACATGTGATAAAGGATCTGTTTGACCTAATCTTTTCCCACTTAAAGGCAAGCTTTAGAGCTATCTTTCATAGTTATCTTTTCACATAGGGATAAATTACATTTGGCTTCACTATATTGATACTCTAGCTATTTTCAGAATTATATTTTTCAAGAGTACATTGTCACCTCTCCCCTCCCTCATTTAAGTATGGCAAAGCTTTTTATTCCTTGAGGCATGACTTTTTATTTTAATAAAGAAAAGACTGAGTGTTCTATATGACAAATTTGCAAAAAAATTCTTTTCTATTGAATTAAGACCTTCTTTAGTAAATATTATTTTCTCATTCAGAAGACTTTGTCCTCTGATCAAGCAGTCAAAGCATGTAAAAAACTACAGTATTTTTTCTATTTCCCCCAATCTAAACTACAAAACAAAACTGGCATTTCCACAAAGTAATTTGTTCTCAATTTTGAACACAATCTCTGGTCCATAGTTTTACTATTGCTTTTAAAGAGATATTAATCAAGTTCTAATGCATATGACTATAACTTTCTGCTTGTGGGAAGTGCAAAAGATTGTGGCTGGAACCCTTTCTGTTATAAATTAACACCTCCTTTCTCCCCCCACAAATGTTTATATGGACTCACATGCTCATGTTCTACAAGAACAGTTTATACCAGACACACTGATCCAAACATCCAAAACCAGCACTGTTTGACAGGCCTTTAACATATTCAGTTCACTGATCGAATCCTACTTATTGAATCTTCACAGTCCTGACAGACTCATGAGCCTGTAAAAGAAATATGACCACCAGAATGCCCCCTTGAACTTGGGAGGACAGCACACAGTAGATCATAGTAATAGCTATTTGAGAGTCAATGTCTTCTGGTATTTTAATAATGCTGGATAGTATTATAGTAAAAATAATGTGCTTGAACTTTGGAAAATGCTGTTAAACTTGTGTGGCACCTTCAGAATTTTGTCCTCTCTACCTAGAGCCTATTATATGAGGAGACTGATTTATCTCTTGACTGGGTTTTATACAGCTCTGGCAATTCTTTGCAGAGAAGGACGAAAAATATTCATCCCCAGAGCTTCCATGATCTATCAAAAAAAACCAAACCAAAACAAAAAGCATTCTAGTATCTTTTTAATTTCAAAATACTCAGAGCATTATAGACCTGACACTTTTTAATCTGAGTGGAACTACTATTTTAAGCCTTCTAACTAACTCCCATTCTTGATTTCTGAATTAACTCTGTCGTATAGGAAAAAGACCCAACAGTTTAACATTTTCACAGATGTATGTAAACAGAACAGACAGGGAACAAGTTCTGAGCTCTTAGTTCCTACACTTGTATTCATAGTTCTCTGAGGATGGATTCCCACCACCTGGCTTATGAGACCACTGCTTAAAAACTCAGGCTGTACTACTCTTTAGCTATTCAAGTGTGACTTGCTGACCACCCAGAACCTTGATAAAAGTGGCTGAATTCTGGTAGACTGAGATGAAATTCTTTCTTATGAAGAGCTTCTGATTGCTACAAGACTTCTAAGAATTTGTTCATCTTTAATTCAGTTGAAATTGGACACTGTGAGGAAAATTGCATGCCTGCATTCTGAAAATGTCACCCCAAGTACTAAAGATCTCAGAGAGTGAACAACTTCTGTAGTTGAAAATCTTCCCCTTTAATAGCATTTACTATTGAAAAGAGAGTCTAAGAGGCCGTGATTGATCTGACCAGCACAGCCAACTCAGGGAGGGAGAGTGGGACAGGTGAGTGCTATACTTTAAACTAGGTCAGTACTCAAAAACAAGAAAAAGCTGAAACATATGTTCATGAAGTGAGTGATCACTTCATTCTACAACAGCCAAAATTTCCAAAAAGCGTCACTATTTGGATTCAAGACAGCTGATGCTGAAGGTGAACACACAGGTGACCATAGAACAGTTTGCATTAGGAAGGAAAAGGGACTTCTTTTACACAGGTTATCATTGCTCTTGAGACCAAGTACAGTGTTCCAGAAAAAAAACAAAGGCTGTAGATTATTTTTCTAAAGGACAAAATTACTCCAACACATAAAAACCAGTGACATCCTACGTGACCCTCTTCAGTTAATTCATGTAATCAATCAGTTCTGCCTTTATGCAGTCCAAGCAAATGCCAAACAAAATACATATTAGAAAGGTAGACAGGATAATTATGATATATATTATAGATAGAAACATTGATAAACATTCCTCAGGAAGGATAGAAAGGGGAAAGCAGAAAATATTGAATAATGCAGAAATTTTTATGAAACCTTAAATTTCAAGACTGAGAATCATGTATATCCTTAAGGAAAAAAAAAAGATACAAAGGGAACAAACCCTTAGCAATGTAACAGTAGTAAGTTATTTCTTATAATCTGATCAGAAGAAAATAAAGAAGGTTTTCTTCTGGGAAACAAAAAACCAAAACACCTAACTAACAAACAAACAAATGAGAAACCCAGAAGGCTGTGCTCTTCTAAAAGTAAATATCTTTGCCATGGTGTCTCTTGGGAAAGCACATCAGCAGCACACAGATGCATCCACTTTGACGTCAAAACCACCTTTTAGAGGCACATGGAGGAAATTGTTCTGGGAAGGACTACAGTACATTTGATTAATGAGGAGAAACAGCCAGTGTTGCTGTTTCAGCATCTCTTTTGTGATCTAAAAATCAAAATGTAATCCTTAAATTGAAACTCAAAACTTCTATTATGATCAGATAGCTTATTTAGTTGGGGTTTATGCCAATATAAACAACAAATACAGAAATAATTCAAATCTATTGGAGTTTCAGATAGAATTTGCTTTATCTGTGGTTGGATCATGGGGCTAATAGTGTGGATCAGCTGAAATAAATTTGTTTAGTCTCAAATGGAATAAACTGGGAGACCACTGCATCTGTTTCACTATCCTGGTCAACTAAGTAATATGCCTGTGCACTGGCCCCTTTTTTATATATAGAACCAATCTAGCATGAAAAGCTTTGCTGTCAGTCTTTTACAGTACCTGAAAAGGAATGCACTTAAACTTTACTTATTTATTTATTAAGCAGGTAGGCAATGGTGTGTGAGTGAAAGGAAATCAAGAATCAGTGAATAAAGCAAGCAAACAACTAGATTTAGAAAATCAAATGCCCACTTTTTGTCAGCAGAAAGTGCATACACAAACATGGGAAGAATGCAAATACTTCCCTGTCCTAAACTGAATTGTCACCATTTTATTGTCATCTTTCAATCTTCCTGAAACTCTTTGGGAATCTGCAAATAACAGCAAACTATATTCTGTTCATGACATTTTAGAGGAAGATTGATGTGTACTCTTCTTCTGTTCTAAATGCAGTGCTGGAATGTCACAAACCTTTGTGGGGCCATGATTTTCAAAAGTAGCACAGAAACAGTGCTGCAATCATTCAAAATTACACCGAACTCTACAGTCCTCTATTACAGTAATTTTTCAATACAACTTCCCATCCCTACTTTCAAAGCACAGTTGCACTCAGAAGATCATAACAGGCCTTGGATAATAGAAATAATACCGGTTATTGTAATCCCTCTGACACGAGCTTGCCTGGCAGTAGCCAGAGTATCCTCACATTAACTTTCCATTATCCTTAGTGTCATTTTGCTGTTGCTGTGCTATTACTCTCAACATGTCTCACTGCAAAAAACCAGCATCTCTATTTTACAGTAAGGTATCAGCTAAACATCAGTGAACACCCTTGTAAACAGACAAGGGAGTGTGCAGGGGACAAACTCAAGCTCTCTAATTAGCAAGAAAACAGACAAGATGTGACACAATATATCTCTTACTTAAAAGTGAATCCTGACTGACCCCCTGGATTTTTATCAGCTGGTGGAGTGATGAAGTATCTAGCCAAGTAAAAATATCTCATCACATGCAGACACTGATTGAGTTTTCTGATTTTCATCTCCTGGTAACTGATTAAGTAAATTTCATGTGTTTTCAACTATGACAGGTTATAATCTCTATTACTGACTCAGTTGAAAGCCCTCATCAGTAGAAGGAATTAGTTCATCACTCCATGTGTCAATTCTACCTACTATGACACAATAAGGTCTTTCTTCTGGTGATGATTTGATGAATGGAGCTCAAAGGTGTAACATATATTTTTCATGTTCAAATTCACTTTTCGTAACCCAAAATATTTTTTTAAAATAATTGCTGGCTGATGGCAAGTATGTTTCTTAAATAATGCTTATATGTTGTGTGTACCAACACAATGACAAATAGAAATGAAGGCTAAATCTAATTTTGAGAAAAATGTTTCTTTTAGCAATCTGTGATGCACTTTGAGCTACCTGTGATTATGCTGGTTTAAAAAAAAATAATAAAAAGAGGACACTGGATAGTAATGCAAGAATTTAGGTTTCTTATGTATTTTCATTATCACAAACTTGCAGTTTTCATTAAGAACCAGGTGGATTAGAAGGTGATAGATGCAGCTCTTTGCTTCTTTTATTCGCATTGCATATTCCTTCCATATATCCTACTGATATAAAATGGCTGCATTTCTGCTGGTGATGTTAAGAAACAGTTGGCCAGGAATGCAGATTTATTTTGTAGCCTGAGAGGTCCATTCAAAAACATTTGACTAGGACTCATTCCACTTCATTTTTACACAATTTCCCTCCCTGGTCACTCCAAGCTACTGGCATATTATTCAAGCAGATGCCAACCTGATGCAAACATTCATGGGTTCACTGGCTTAGGGAACAATCACAATTTACACTCGTTGACAAGCTGTAGAAGGAAATGGGCATATATTCATATAAAACAAAACCATGTATAAATCATTCTTGCAATTAAGGAGGATACAGGCTGAAAATGTACACTTGCTGAAGGAATAAGATATGTATTTATTCAGTCCACCTCACACCGATGAAAGACTGAGTTATCTGTTTTAAATGGTGTACTTAACACTCCGATTTATGATGGACACAGTATTATGAATACAACATACTTTGCTCTCATTTATAAGACATGAGTTCTTTGGGTCAAACCTAAGTGCTTTTTATGCAAGAAGACTTTGAATACCATAGGCACTAGTGGAAATATATAAAAATGAATAATGCATTTTCCTTGGAAGAAACTTCAGGTAGAATGAATTGAGAAATGCTATATATAAAAAAGAGTGTTATACTAAATACATAAATGCAAAGGTACTTCATTCAAATTCCTCCCCTAAGCTTGACTCAGCCAACAGAAACAGGTATGAGAGAAACAAATACAGACCCTATAAACCTTAAAGTTTTAATTTTCCTTTCTGATGCAATATAGATAAACACCAAATTTAAATTGGAAGGTTATTTTGATAACATAGAAGCAACTATTATGATAAATAACCATCCTCTAAATCTTAAGGAAAAAAAGTTAGATTAAAATGCTTCTGCAGACTTATAAAATTAGACTTTGACAAATTCCTTTGTCCAGCTGCAGCCTTCATGAATGCCAGTTTATATGTTTGTGTGCAAATCACACAGGTGGACAGTCACTGACTGTTTACACGTGTACTGCCGATTTGTACCTACAGGTTGCCCAGAGGTTGCAAAATCTCTCTTTTTGAGATATTTCAAAATCCATGTGGATGTGATCCTAGGTTATCTGCTCTAGATGGTCCTGCCTGAGTGGGGGGTTGGACCTCCAGAGGTCCCTTCCAACATCAGCCAGTCCTTGATCAGGTCTGTAAAGATTGTTTTATCTACAAATATTACAGTATATCTACTCATATATCCATGTGATTTGGATAAATGTGGAGCATTAACTATAACTTCAGTTGTTTGGTGATCTAATAAAAATTGAATATGTACCAAACTCCTGAAATATGTTCAAAACATTGAATGCTGTTTGAAGAAAGGATATGGATAAGGGTAAATACTTCCTTAAAGAAAGATCTCACAGGCTGCTTACGTTACCCACCTACATTATGGCAATGCATTTCACATTTGCATGTTCTACCTGTCAAACATTCAGACATATAGTCTCTTCCCCCTTCCCCCTCCCCAGTTTATATCAGTCATTACACGATAATATAAGTGATTTTGGTCTACAGATATGAAAACTTAGAAATTAAGTCGGAAACCAAATGTTAAAAGTCTGGTTCATATCTAAATTTCATTGTTTGATGTGATAATTTGCTCCAGTCCATTCACCTTGCATGTGCCTCCCATTCCTCTCCCACTGTAATTACCTTCACTGTTTATTACACACAAGCCATTTCTATCACTAATCCACACTATTTCTCTATGAGATATAGGAAACACAATAGCTGTTATTGATCTATATTTCAGTAAAGTATGTAATGTAATGCCCCAAGGGAAAATATTAGCAAAATATTATACGGTAGATCAAGGAGTTATTACAATTAGAAAGGAAAAACAAGTGAGAAAAGAAAAAAACCTGAGCTTAGAAAAGGTTAAAAACATTTTATTCCTTCAGGATCACTTTGGACCCATCATGTAAAATGCCCTCACTCTTCAAGAAAATTGTTTTTAATAAAATTAAATAATGTTCTTGCCAAATCTGATGATGGAAGAAATGCAGAATATTTCATGAATGCAGAAAAGCTCAGGATACCACATAAAAGAACCACATGAAGGATGAAGTTCAGTAGTGCAAGAAAGGCAAGGCTAGAAAATTGGAAACTATTAACAAAAACATCTGCAAGGGTTGAAAGATCACGAAATGGAAAATATGAAAGAATCCAATGTTTGGTGCTACGTGATTAGGAATGAGATGACCAAGTGCAATGCTGGGACACATCAGTCAGTGAGACTTGACTTCAAGAAGCACAGCAGACAGGGAGAAGTATTAGTGTTATTCAAGCTGTACTCCTCTGTGTAATTCATCATATGTATTCAAGGAATAGTACTGCAAACTGAAAGTAGGTTCAGAGTTGCATTCCCTGAATGGTCAAGAAAATGGATTCTTAACAAAACAAAGATGACCAGCCTTTCATTTTTACCTCAGCAAAACCAAAGTCAAGTGTGAAAGGCAAAGATTCAAACAATCTGAAATCCCAGCTAGAAACTCAAAGCACAACTGGGTTTCAGAGGAGTTCCAGGAGACACCTTTTTACGCAGTTTGGTTCCTGTAACAGAAATTTTCTCTCACCATTTATGGGAGTGCAAAGTACTTGCCTTTGAGGTAAATGTTTGCAGATATGGAATATGTAACTGTGGAGAGCTTTGTTAGCTGCTTACATTAGCTAGGAAATGAAACAATGTCTATAGCATATGTGTAAACCAGGAACTTGGGAGGTCTTATTTTTCTTTACAATTCTGGCTATGCTGTTTTTATAACACATCAAAGATGTCTCATCAGAATTAAATCAACCAAGAATCCCATCACCGTATCAGCTTATTACACCCAATTATAGAACCTGAGCTGCTTTGTTAAGGTATTCATTAACCTTTTCAGAACTTACAATAAGAAATCTAATCAAATAGAGGTGGTAGGGTGCATTCTGAAATGAGAAAAGTTGTCATGTACAGTAAATTTTAATACACTGACTTTTCTTAAATTAGCTAGTTTTATTAAATTGAATGAAGTGAATTTCTTTTAATCAGCACTAACTCTACAAAACAGGAATTATTCTGCACTGTAAAAATAGTATATATTGTTTGGAGTGAGTGTTATAGACTATTTTGACTTTTATTCAAATTAAAGAGGTGGCATTTGTTAAATTTATTATTTTTAATTTTGTGTCAGGTGAATTGGCTGTCTTAAAGGAACTGTGTAAGCAATTACAAGTAGACCTAATTAAGTTCTTTAGTATTTATCATTCTAGAAGTACATAACATGCTTAAAAATAAGTAGAGACTGAAATGGCAGACAGTTTATAGAGCAATTTCACCAAAATAATCAGGAGCTATCTTCCAGTACCATCTTAGTAAATAGCTCCTGTGAGACTTCATTGGATATGAGCTGAAGTCAACTGGGAGGGTAGTAGGGTGCACTGTCTGAAGCCTATAAATCTAGATAAATCCTCCTGTGAAAGTCAGACTGGTTAAGAAAGTTGAAATGTTTTGCCAATGTAAATCCTCATTCTGCTTCTAGTCTTTTGCTTTTACTTAGAAAGACAGAAAATCAACATGGATCCTTTTGCTATTTTTCCCCCCATCATTTCTCCATATATTGTGTTGCACACATGAAATTTTCCTTCCTAAAACACACCATTTCAACTCAAACTATTTTAGATAATTTATTTTTCAGAGATCATCACAAATTTCAATTATCTCTTGTAGAGCTCTTTTAGGTCCTCATTCCAAACCTCTAACATATCTCCTGGACATCATTCCTGGTTATGGGAGGACTCAGCTGGAGGAAATTTTAGAACATGCATTTTGGGCTTAATCAGAAATGAAACGATGCACATTTCAGCTACAACGTGGTTGCTGTTTTCACAAAGATTTTCTGTTCTGTCTCACTTTATCCTCTTACTTTTGCCGTTAACAGTTTTTTCAGAGAGGTTACTGATTTCAAAAATACAGAATTTAATTGATGTTCAGACATTGTTCTCAATGCTGCTGAAGCTTGCAGCATAATACTTAGAAGACTCATGCAGCTGTGTTCTGTTGCACAGCATCAAACTAGTTGGAATAAAATTGGAGTTGCGCATATAATCTCTAACCAAATGAAAATTTTTAAGCACTGCTAACATTCATCATTTAATCTTGTGCACTGACAAAGTCTGGTCAATTTTTTGAAGCTCTCTGGTGTCCTGTCAGCAGGACTCACCATAAACATGTAAATTTTTAGATTTCAATACCAATTGATAAAAGTCACAATTACTGCAATCCTTGTCCTATTGTCTATATATAAGACATTAAATGGAGAGCTTTATGGAATATATAACATTCACTTGCTGTAAGTTTGGCAAGTTGGTTTCTACCTCCTATTATATCAAATCCTTATAACCTGTCTCAATGATAACAGCCACTTAATCATTACTAATTATTCAAGGGATTATTTCCCATGCATAATTACAGTTTTTGGTTCACCAATTCCCTGTAAAATATTGGCCTATAAAAGCTCCTGTTAACCTGACCTTGCTGTAAAATACGTTATTAAATGACCAAAGCTATTAGTGAATAGAACTAAAGGCCAATCTTTGAAGGACAGAGGCAACTACCTCTGTATTTAAATACCTCTGTTACTCAGTGAAAGTTTGTATGAAGCCAAGGCCAATTAACTGATTGCATCCTGACTCTCAACTGCTTTGTTTTTTCCTTCTGAATAGCAGCAATTTTGGGATTGAACGAAAATAAAGTTGAAAAATGGTAATATAAGAAATAAATCACAGTGAGGGTGGCCTGTTGTGAACAGGGGTCCAGAGAACTTGTGGAACCTGCATCCATAGAATTATTCAAAACAAGTGTGCAAGGTTCTGAGCAAACACAGAACCAACTATACCCTGCCTTGAGTTCGAATACAAGGTCTCTCACAGCTAAGTAATTTCTTTTAAGTGTCTGAGAGTCTTCTGGAGATTGATACAAACTGTCGCACTATTTTAATATTCTACTGTAAATCTGTAGGTCTTTATGCCCTAAAGCATTTTCTTCTGGTAACTCACTAGCTTGCAATTCTTGCAATAATAAAATTTTTTGCTCACAGTAAGTTCTAAGACTGCTACTAAGCTGGTAACAAGTATGTATTAATGGTTTTCAAAACTTGGCTCTGAAAATGTAGCAATATTTGTTAATAATAGCCTCCCAAACTTACAGCAGATGCTCGCTTCATTTGTTTCAGTTATTATTCCTCTGCAGTGAAGAGCATTTAAAAAGAGCTGTCCTGGCTCAGTGCAAGGGTAAGATATAAGAACATAGGAAAGCCTTCCATGACATTTCTACCAGCAACCCCCCCCATGCAAGTCACTACATGAAGTTCTGGTTTTGCTGCTACTTTATTGTTTATTGGATTCTGTTTTTCATACAGATTTAAACATTGCTGTAAATCTCAAAAAGAAATTGAAGGAAAGAAAAATAGGAAGAAAACCAAAAAGAAAATACCATCTGAAATTCAAGCCTGATGCAGGACCCCTAAATGAATTAAAATCAGTATAAAAGACAGGATAATATCAGGAAACAATGAGGGAAAAATTGACTGCAAGCCACCAATGTAAACATTTTGATTTTGGCTGTCTCCTCTCTGGTTCTCCCACCAAACTCTTTGGTCTGCTCAACAAACTCTTTTGGATACATCCTCCACTGAAGAAATGTTCTCCAGTGTTTGACACCATCAAAGAGAAAAGGTGCAATCCTTTCCTTTCAATAATTTTGACCCACCAGTCCCTCACATCCAAAAACTACATTTCCAGTCCCTGGTGTTTCAGAGTACTCCTCACAGTCTTGCTCTCTTTATGAAACAAGGAAAGACTAAAAATTCACTCAGAGCTGATGTGTAGAAGGGAAACAGTTCAGTGCAGTCTTGATTCTTTACATGAAGTATTGCAACTTTTTAACTCTAATAGATGGAAATTTGAAGGAGGAAATATTTCTAGATAGATCAAGTTGTTTCTTAAATGTTTCACATTGAATTAAAATTTCATATTGAATTAAAATGATAAATAATGCAAAACCTGCCAGGTGACAGCTCAAGGATAAGAAATGCTTAGAAAATGGCAAGGTTTTGTTTTAAGAATATTTTGTGTGTGTGTGTTTTTATTGTTTTCTTTTTGGTTTACTTTTTTCCCCCCAGTTTTAGTTGTTTTTTTTTTTAATTTAAAGTAGAAAAGCACTGTATGTTTGGAGAGACCTCGGGATTTAAGCATAGGTAGAGATTAAATAAAAGCAGGCTGGAAGAAAATTATAGTTTTCCTATTGATCATGATATTTAGTAGACAAAAAGTGGTGCATGGGCTGTTCAAAGGACTGTGTTTGAATACATTTTTGGAATGAATATCTGCAATTTATTAATATCTGCAACAATATCTGCTGATCTACAAGCCCTGTAAGATTTCTTACGCAGCTGTACAGTCCAAGTTGATTTTGAAGAATGTCATGAAAATTAGTCCTGTTCCTGTTAGTTCTCAAGGTAATTCAGAGTTTAAAGCATATTATCAAAGGCCTATATAATGAGTTAGTTCTATATATCAAATCAATATCCACTTGTTCAGCTCTAATATACCACACAAATGTTCTCAGCATCACAAATGGTCTCCCACCAGCTATCTAGGTCTCGTACAGCAAATGTGCTCCAGGAGAACAAGTAACTTATAAAAAAAAGTCTTTCCCTCCCACAAAATAAAAAGCTAAATTCCTTGCAGTAAATTATTTTGTTCTGCTTTTGTAGTCATATATCTCCGAATACATCACATAAAATTTAGTTTAGCCAGTAATTTATGTAAGAGACAGGCTGGTAACAGCTCAAGTCAGAGCCAGCACTGCACAGTGGTGGCTTTTTCTCTTTGTGGTAAGTGACCAAAGTGAAACAGAAGCTGAAGAGGTACAGCAGGAACATAAATGAGTACAGTACAAGCTTTTAATTTTTTTGTCATATTAACTTAAAGCATCTTTAACTTCAATGGAAAGCTTGATGTGTGTTGTCATGGATGACAGCATGCAATTTTTTAAGATGCTATTTTAAGAGGCCAAGGAAGCCAAGAAGGGCTGAAGAGAGAATTACTCCAGTAGAAATTAAGCAGAAAGGCCAAGGGTGCAGAACGATGGTATCATTTGCTTGGCATCTTCAGGAGAGGATGGCTTATCATCAGCAGCACCTGTTTGGTTGGAGGGAGGCTGTGCCTTTCTCCTGACAAGTGACAGGGCGCTGTGCCTCACTGCATATGGATGCACGACTGCATGAATAACTTCACTTTCTGGCAATAGACAGCAAACACCTGTCTGAGGCAATATGTTCAAGGGGAGGATTTCAAACCTCCACTTCCTGATTTCTGGTAAACACCTATCAGGCCCTTCTGGGACTGAAGAATTCATCCCACATAACAGATTATTGCTGTTTGGTGGTGGGGGCAATGGGGGAAGAAAAATCCCCAAAGGAACCCTAGAGTATATCGCTTCTTGGTTTCACTGGCGAATTACTACTTTACAAAGAGCAGAATAAAACTTATCTGAACAGATTTTTTTGCCCTCTTTTCAATTTAAACATCATCGTTTTTACTTGAAAGTAGATACACATTTAATTGGGTAATAATTTATCTTTTAAGCAGACATACATTTAATTGACATATATGAAGAAGAAAAGACTAACTAGTTTGCTCTAGCTGCTTTTTCCAAAACTGGAAGACTAAGAATTGAAAAAGAAGCAAATAAAATGGAATGACATTTTGGTAGATGTAGGGGAGAAAAATCTTTGTTTTGCTCTGATTCTACTCTTCCTTTTGGAGGAGACAAGAAATCCATCATCATTATCTAGGGAAATCATTTGTCCACAGGAATGGATATTTTCTTTATGCAGCCATCCAAAGATAAGAAGCTCCTTTAATTCTATCCCTCAATGAAAGAGATATGTCCAATTGCTGCCCAAAACAATTATTTCATCACCATTTGAATTTGTTTCTGATAGTCATGTTCTAGGGAAGGTGAAAATTTAAGTTCTCTGTTTTTAATGAGCTGAATATATTTTGAAAAAGCCATACTACAATAACACTGGATCATCTTCATTTTGAAATATGGGTATATAGCAGATGGGGTAGAGTGTTCATAAGTAAATTAAGCTTTATTACTTTTCCTTTGTATTTGCTTAAAGCATATTTGTGAATTCATAAAAATAATTCTACTGGCTAAATGCACTTTTTAATTAGCTGATGTTCAGTGATACAGAGCAATGTAATATCTGTGACAAAACTGGTATCCAATTGCTCATGTAATTCAGTATCTGCATTGTTGCTAGGCAATATGTTCACATCTCATCTGTTTTTCAACATGTTAAACTATTCCTTATGTTAATATTAAGGTTACCAGGTATTTCAGATGACAACAGGTTTATTTGCAGTTCAAATCTTTGTAGATAAACCATGCAGAAGTTTGTGACAATTAACCTTAAAACTACAGTAAGTTATAAAAGCAGGCTGGTCTGAATTTGAGAGTGCTCTGTAAGAATTGCTCTCTTATATCAAATAGCTAATCTAATGTAAGCATGACATAAGAAGTGCTCAGATTGCACAGTGAAAGCATTCAAGAATAGCTTAACCTACTGCTGCAAGAGTATTTGGATATTTTTTTTTGTTTCATCCTGCAAAATTGCTGTTTGCTTTGTACTGATAACCTGTCTCCACAGCCTCAGAGCAGAGCCTTGAGACACGCTCATAAACAAATCTTACTAGACTGAGAATAACCTGCAGTTGTGCAGTGCTTAATTATTTCTTAAAATCTGATCATGTATTTACCCAGAGAAATACTTGTGAGCTGAGCTCCTCAGAATGCTGAGTCTTCTGATGGAGGTCCTCTGAAAATGCACACCAAGAATCCCACCCAACACTAGAATTTTTAGTATGGGAAACAAATTGCTATCCAAGGAAATTTCCTTTAAATACAAAAATCTAAATGTGATTATAAAATAAGTTTATTCTTTCCTTACTGAGTTTCTTCTAATTATTATTGTTTCATGTTTTTTTCTGAATCCATGCAGATTGGTAGCAACACTCTATATATTACTAATAGAAACTAAAACCTACAGAATCATTTAAATCTGAAGAAGCCTCTGTGGAAGTAAGTAGTTATCTCAAGAGAATTATTTTTTGCAAGGGTAATAAATCTATTCAGTAAGCGAACAGATGAAAAATAAAACAATAAATGAGCCATGAGCACATGAAGCGATAAAAATTTAACAGAACTGCCACATAAGGCAACAAAACAACTAATCACAGTGCATGAGAAAAAAACCCACTGACTATTAGGAGTTTCAGCTGCTAATGGGTGTGAAGAATTTTTAGGTTTTCTATTTAGAGTCATTTTGCTGGTCATTCACAAAGATGTAGTTCTGAAGAGACTACGGAGTGTTCAAATGCTGTTTGGATGTTTAAGCTCTATACTTTTATTTTCATACTGTCCTGTGTAAAACAAATGTATAAACAATTGAAAATGTGTCCTCTACCTACAGTGGCATGAGTGGCATGACAGTAACAGACACAGCAACAAGTTATGGAAAGCACGTTCAGAGAGGGAAACACATGATCAGCACTATGTTCTAGCAACAGCAACAGAAAGGAAGAAGTAAGTAGAACTACTAGTGCATTCAGAGGTAAAGTAGCAGTAAGTATTAGATTTTTGCCTTGGACAACAAAACAGCTGCAATTTCATCTTTCTCCAAAAGGACTGGTTTAGATAGTAAAATGCAGACAGTATGCAAAGTATCTGCTGAAATATTTCAGGATGATAGCATAGAGTTAAAGATAAGTACTAGTCTTGACTGAATTACATGTTGATCACTAATGTCAATCTTTATTTAGTCTTTAAAAAGACCTTTAAAATACCGTGATATATAAAGGTGAGTCTAACATCCTCAGATGATCTAGATTCCCCACCTACTTTCTGAATGAGTTACAAGAAACCCATTAGATGCTTGCAATCTGAATGATGCTATCTGAATGAAAATCAAGTTAATGGCTGTAATGGAAATATTTCTTCAACACAAGTTCCATTAGCCTTAGAATTAGAGCTTTTCCTTCTCTCACTGTAAAGAGGACTTACTATAGGGACTAAAATATTTCCCAGTGAAAGTAAAAAACATGATGTATTTTTGACATTAAACCAGAGTAACTGAAAGCAAAACAATAACGTGACACAGGTAGTTCTCTTGCTAAAAACTGAGCAGCAAGATTTCCTATTTTCTGCCAAGAAAAGCCACAACATATTTTCTCATTTTACTACATGAACTAAGACAAGACAGACACCAGATCACTGAATCTGCTCCTGGCATTCATATTTAAGAAAAAAATGAATAATTTGATCACAGTAG
Source organism: Pachyramphus minor (assembly GCA_013397135.1). Taxonomy (NCBI): domain Eukaryota; kingdom Metazoa; phylum Chordata; class Aves; order Passeriformes; family Tyrannidae; genus Pachyramphus; species Pachyramphus minor. Next base: position 1,452,233 of record VYXB01004877.1, read on the forward strand.
GAAAATACCAAACCATGAACATTTATGAAGGAAAGGATCAGAGTCAACCAGAGCATCTAAGTCTCCACCTAACAAAACACAACAAAATTGCAGGGAGTAAGTGCAAGTGTAGCAGCAAAACATAGAAAGAAACTCAGTATGGAAAATTATGACCTGGAAATCAGGCACATATTTTAAGGTGAGTTAATCTTTGGAATAAAACAACACAGGATACCATCACCACCCTCCCAATGGCACCACCCTTTTTTTCTTCTCTTCATATATTCAAATCAGAATCAGATGGAGACTGAAGCAGATAATATAATATCAGTATTAACAAAATAAAATACAAGGGTATGTCTCTAAAACACAATGGCCAGTGAAACACAAGAGGCTAAATCAGATAATCTCATGATGCTATTGTGCCTCAAACTACGAAAGCTCACTTTTAAATGAAGAGGAGAAAAATCTTTTTCTGATGGCACAAATATTAACATGTTACACACTTCACTTAGCAGAATTCAGCTCTTTGAGTGATGCTGTCCTATAACCTATACACAGCTCTATAGGCAATGTCTAACATAATGAAAGGGCAACTATCACGTTCAAGGCAAAGCTGTTCTGATCCCAGAGCTCCCATTGTCATTCAAGCCAGAATCAGAAGGCAAATACACAGTATTGATAGACTTGTCCCTGAAATAAGTATTATTCCAGCTAAAAAAAAAAAAAAAAAAATCATTTAAATGCTTAACATTGACTGCCTTTATTCTGCTGAATGTTATATAAGATATTTCACAGCTAAATTAAGTAACAGCCAAATCTTTAAATGCTTCAAAAATCCATTTGATTTTAAATTTGGTTTGTTTCTCAAGCCAGCTCTTTCACTTTATTTTTTTTTTGGTCTGTGAATGGGGATTTTCAGTGGTAGAGGTTTAAGATTTTGTTCTCGCAGAATCAGAGCCACAGAGTAGTTTGGGTTGGAAGGGACCTTTGAGATCATCCAGTTCCAACCCCTGCCATGGGCAGGAACACCTTCCACTATCCCAGGTTACTACAAGTTCTGTTCAACCTGGCCTTGAACACTTCCAGGGGTGGGGCAGCCACAACTTCTCTGGTCAACCTGTGCCAATGCCTCACCACCCTTACAGGGAAGAATTTCTTCCTAAGATCTAATCTAAACCTGCACTTTTTTAGTTTAAAGCCATTACTCCATTGCTGCCATTGATGAAGTATTCTCTCTATTTCATTAAAAATTAAATAAAGACCCAAGGGGTTGAAGGCGAATGGATTTTTCATTTTTCTCCCTTTTGCTCTTGAGAATGATTTATGAAGTACAAGTGCATTCATAAAACAGATACTATACCCTGGAGAAAACAAACTAGATATTATTCAACTGTTAGTGGCTCATAATATAAATGGCCACCACCAATTTTACATTGTTTGTTGAAATAATTTTTAACCACATAACTCTCACTCAAACAATGAAAATCTGGCCAATTTGGGTCAGCCCTTGTGGCCATGCTCCCTCCCATCTTTTTGTGCACCTGCTCACTTGCAGAGTGTGAGACACTGAAAAGTCCTTGACTTAGAGCGAGCACTACTTAGCAACAACAATATCAGTGTATTATCAACATTATTCTCCTACTAAATCCAAAATACAGCACTGTACCAGTGTCGTGGGTCAACTAAGAAGAAAATTAACTCTATCCCAAACAAAACCAGGACATAAGCAAAGTAATTTAAGGCTATATTGAATGGTGCTTTTGTTGTTGCTGATGACAAACATGCAATGATGTTGAGAAAAATCTGGTGGTTTTTTAGTGGCTCTCATTTTAATAAAATCAGAAGAATACATTTATAGTAGTTTTAGAAAAATGGTTTAATGAGAGCCTATATTTTCACATAGGTCTTGACTTGTTCTGTCTTGCCATTTCAGATACTACTACTGAAGCAGCTACATGTGTAAAGTTCAGTAGCCACCAGCAAGGAGCTGTATGTAAACATCACCTCTGCAATGCTTCTTTTTCATTCATTTCTGGCTGCAGAAGTACAGCTACTGCAGCAAAAAATTTCTAAAAGTTCACATTTGCTGCATCTATGTTGGAAACATAATTAGTCTACACCAGCCCTTCTGTAAGGGCATCGATGAAGTTTAATTAACAACGAGACAAAGGGTGCATTAAGCACTCCATTTGTAGCAGAAAAAATGATCCAAGCCCCATCATGTAAATATTTCTTAAACCCCAGGAGCATGTGAGAAGAGCACAGAAGGGGAAAATGATGAGATTCAACAAGGCTGCCTAACTTTGCTGAGGTTAGAGTTACTCCCAGCTTCATGATGTTGGGGTTTCACTGAAGCAAAAGGCAGGTGACACCACTTAGTAACTGCTGATCAGTCTTGTTGTTTGTAAACTCTGGAAGCTCTGGCACATGTGAGGAGTAGACATTTATTCAATGTAAAGGTCTGAGGATACCTGCTTTGTCACACCAGGGAGGCAGATCAAATGCAGCACAATTAGCTGTCTAGAGAAGTCATGTTCCAGACAGGAGCAGAAATACCAACAAGAGCCTCTTTTCTTCTATTAACAAGACAAGTCCACTGAGAACCAATCAACCCTGCCACCACAGAGACTGTGTGAGGATTGTTCTGCACTAATAGACTGGAAGAAAGTAAATAATGGCTTTTTAGTATTCTGAAAGCTCTCTCTAAATCACAGAAGGCTCTAATAGCATAGTTACACATTTAAAAGTAATATTCACGTTTCAGTAACATGAAATGCTGGGAATGATTCATAGAGTAGATTTCAAAGCCTTCCCATCTCCCACCACACCACAAAATAGCAAAAGCTGTTATAGAAAATGCTTTTTGCTCTACAAACATGATAGCTTCAGTGCTTCACCAGTTGGCCTTTAAACAATTACTGAAATAGCATTTTTAATCTGAGCACTAAATTCAGCTAAGTATTTTAAGAAAGGCAATGAATTTGGGAAGGATGCAAATCACACTTCAGTGTGTTTATATTTCTTCCTCACTAGAAGCCTAAAACAACCCTAGGCAGAAGCAAAGTGGCTGTTTACATGTGGATGGAGCAAGGATGTACCTCTGCAATATCTGTCTCATCTAAATCTGTGGAGAGCATCAAACTTGAGCATCAGTTCACCACAGCTGGTGCTGCTAAATTTCTGTGCCATGCCAGATGTAGAAAAAAACACACTATTTACAAGAAAGTGAAAATACATCTAAGTAATAGGAATGATGTGTTTAAAGTGTTATGCATATAACAATACAGAATAATCTAGATTTTTTTATAACCACAAATTTGGTAGTGTTCCAAGAATTAAAACTGGGCCCAAGAACACATCTCCAGTGGTAAAAGAAGTTGTTTTGAACAGGATATGGCTGAAAACAACTGTGACCAAATGCAGTGGATTCGTAAAGCAATGGACAAGTGTGACCAAGCAGACTGTGTGCAGACGCACACTGAGGGACAACACAGGCCAGTTTCAGTAGCAGATTCATAGGATTTGCAATCAACATTATTTGTAATACTTTAGAGCAACTGCATCACATCTACCACTGTCCATCAACATTATAATTGTATATTTAATAATGATACCATGTGTAAGTGCTATCATGGGGATTTTTTTTCTCCGAGTGTGATCACACTGTTTTCACACATTGTTCTCACAAAGTATTGGAAATCTTGTCTATTCCTGATATTCTTAAGTAAGCAGACACACAGAAATTCACCATCCCATGTGAAACAATGGAGTTTATCAAGACTAATATATTTGGACTAAGTGTGGAACAATGAATTCCATTTGGAAAGACTGAGTTATTCTGAACAGAACAGGTCTTTTTCTTTCAACATATGCTTGACCCTTCAGTTTAACTTTTCCAACAGCTCTCTCTGAGATAATTTCTTCTTTTGGACAGCAGCCTCTCTGACAAGTATTGCTGAAATGGCACAGGAGTGATCTGATCTGATACTATAGTTTAATAGTCTTTTCAGCTGACTACTAAAAAAGGACCCTACACAATAGAACTTCAGCTCTGCAATTCCAGAAGGGTTTCATCATGAATGAAATAACAAACTCCTCAGGAAAGAGCCACTTGCTTCAATGAACAAACACCGCAGTGCAGCAAAAAGCCAAGAGGTTCTGCACCTTAAATCATCTAATTGATTATAGCACCTACAGCTGAGAGTTACAGCTATTTTCTTACAAATCTTATCCAATCCAATGCACCTATGCTTACTTTTATTTCAAACATGTTATTGACAGATCCTTTATTTAAAGTGTTAGAATAACTGAGTGGAAAAAAAAGTAACAATGAGAAGGCAATGATGCAGAAGAGACAGCTTTCCTCAGATTTTCGCAGTTAAAGCATGATTTTCCAATAGGGAGAAAAAGAACATGGTAATTTACAGCCACATCCCATACACTCCTTCCTGCATCCTCCTGTCCTCCCACCAGATTCATACATTACATTACTTTGGCATTAGACTAGTACTCCTTAAAAGTTGGCTTGCAGCCTGGATTCTGTTGGCAAGTAAACCACGTCATTTTTGAGATTTATATAACCCACACTAGACGTAAATGAAAACAAAACAATTACAAGAAAACCAGTAAATTCCATTAGTTGTGTAACTCAAAATATAGTTGCACAATGGCTGTTAATATAATCCACAGCTTTTCTATGAAAAAGAGCCTCTAATATATCACTGCCCTGTTTCACAGGTGCAAGAAGCCAACAAAGCTGTGAGGGATGTGGTGTGACTACTTAATAACTTCATTAACTTCTTTACAAAGGACACAGAGATAAATTATACAATGCAGACTATCATGTACCTCAAACCAGGTTCTATTTTTCTTAGAATGTTAATACAAGCTTTAAAAAATATTAAGAAAATAATAAAGATAATTATCTTGGGATAGTGGAAATTTGACTCCTGGGTCTTTCACATCACCCTGCTGATTATGCAGCACAGGTAACAAACAGGGCCAAGAGGAGAGGGCTGACTACAGCTGCTGACATCCTATCTCTCCAGGAGGAAAACTTTATTCTTCATTAAGAATGTCTTCATTCCAGTTTTAAGGCATCAGACACAAAATTCAATGACCAAGGGCACCCATAATGTGTTTTTAAATACTGCAGAAAACTTATATGATACTGAAAATCATAGTTGATCACTTTCAGAAATAACTTATTATCCAAAAAATTAGGAGAGAGATTCAATAAGGGAGCATATGAATGTATAAGGAGCATTAGAAGTGGCTCTTAGGAATGCTCAGAGAGTAGGAGGAGAAAATGGTCAAAAGTCAATGTAGAAGCATGGAGCAGTATGGGAAAACAGGCAAAGCTGTAAGACTAAATCTTAACTGGGGAAAATATTCCAAGGGTAAGCAGGATAGATTAAATGAGCTAAGAGGTAAAGACTAATTATATCAGGACTTTGGAAGATGCTTTGGCTGTTGGAATCAGATGCAGTAAAATTCAGTGATGGAGCAGAATCACTTCAAGAGAAAAAAAAACTATAACGATGTTTGCAGTTGTAGGAATGGAAGATTTCTCCTCAGATCTTTACAAAACCATTACCAGGCAAGGAGGAGGAGAAGAGAGAAGATAGAATTTTACTGTATTATAGAATGAAAACAGTAAGGTTCAGGTAAAAATTAATAGGAAATGAAAAAGCAGTTAATATGTGAGGTCTGGAAAGGAAAAGTGCAGCCATCAGTGGAAATCACAAAAAAGGTAATTGAAAAATTCAGAGAAAACATGACAAGAAGCCCAATTTTAACAACAGAGCTGTGTGGCACATTTAATATTTATTTATTTAATCTTGTATTTAAAGAAGCCTGTCAGAACAATCTCTAAGTGTTAGAGAATAAGCATCATCTGCATGAAAAAAAAAAAAAAATCTGAAATTTTTTGAAAAAAAAAATTTCCCTATTATCCAAGCAATTGCATTTTTATATTAAAATATATCGTCAAGACCTAATTAATGATGTATTGCATCCTTTTTGTCTTTTTATTTGTTTCACGCAGAAACTATGCCATTTATTTCCTAGAAGACAATACAATGTCAATAAAGGTTTTATGTACAAAAACTCTTCTTTCTCCTCTTCCATTTCATTTGTAAGAATGAGAATTTTTTGTGCTATACTCTGCAAATACACCGACTATTGTACAAAACTGATATTTTAGCCTTTTCAGCTTTTTATTTAAGAGAAGCAAATCCAGGGCCTCTGAAGCTATTTTATGGCATGATGGATTCTGCAAGAGTATTCCTTGGTACTTCTGAACATTTTAATGATACAAAAATATATTGAGTTTGGAACTTTCCATCATTTTTTCCTATTCTCTCTTTGAGGAGAACATGTAACACTTTTTTTTTTTCTCTCAAAGGGAAAAAAAAAAAAGCAATCACACTTCAACCATTACTGTTCTTACTGAAATTGCAAAGCATCATACTAAATGTACCAGCATCCCTTTGACAGACATATAAGAGCACCTACTCACTAGTGTAATGGAAAAAGTTAGTGATTACATATACTGAAGTGATTGAGCCAACAACGACTCTAATGGAGGGAAAAAACCTTGATTAATAACAAGTGCCACTAGAAGAACAGATTGTTTTATGAGGAATGAATCACACAAAGTAGTAATACAGTGTGTCCTTGTCCATTGGCTGGGAATTGGTGAGGGAAAGAATAAAAAAGACAAATGTTTGAAGATCAGTAACAGTTTTGATAGAAGGATTTAAAAATAAATTTCTCCCTCCTCTCCTCCAATTCGCAATGTGCAGATGTAACAGAGTAGGTATTATATGGTGATATGTTTCTGGAAATGTCTTTCCTACTAACTAGGTTGCTGTTTTACTGGTTTGTACTTAATGTATGTGAAAGTGAGGAGGATGCAGGAGGACTTACTACAAAGCACTGCGTTTGCATTTGAAGTTAACACACCATTCCTATAAATGAAATACAGTGTGTTTACATCCTCCTAATTTCTTTTTTGTACACACACACATCTGAATAATGTTGATTCAGTTAATACACAGGGTAAGAAAGCCTTTCATCATTAGATAAGGGGAAGCTTAAAGATAGGGATACATACAATGCATCTTTTAATCTAACACCTGACATTTGCATGGAAGCAATGTTCAGACCAGAAGAAAACAAATCAGCATCTAAATGAATCGTTTACTGTGATTTCATAAAAATCTTTCTACTTTTATTTAAAAATCTTAATTTTTCTAAGAGGGAAAGTATTGATTTAAAAAACAATCATAAAATACTATCACAACTGAGATATACTGGTAATCTCATGATACCATTAGAAGATTTGTACCAGGTAAGTTTGAGAACTGCCCTAAACAGGAAATCCTATAGAATTGGTAAAATTCTATACAGCCATAAACAGAAGACTGTTAGGAATCCTCCTGTAAACAAGTTTACTTGGTATTTATACAAAATACTGGCAAACAGAACTTAGAAAGATTTTCAGGCAGATGCAGATGAAGATGTAATATCTTAATCAGAAATTATAGTTTTGGTGAAAATATTATTTAATGAAGTACATAGATCAGCTTTGTTAAAAACATTTTAAAAGTCATCAGATCTTGTTCCAAAATAATTTTGCTATTTTACCATACAATGATTGATCATTACTGATGGATAATCTATAGTCAGATTTAACAACTACCCACGTGAGACTGAGTCAGCACAAAAACCTCAGATACCACTTCTCTGTGAAAGCAAGGGATAAATACGCCTCCTCTCTCACATGACTCCAAGGAGAGCCAGGAGCTGCAGCCACCACCAATAGTGGTACCTCCTGTTGCCAACAGTTTCAAACTGACAGCTCTAAACATCAACTACCAACCTCATCTGCACGTTCTTGTGCCAGTTCTCCCTCACTTATCCACTACGGCAGCAACACAAATCAAAGCAAACACTGCTGAGATTTAGTTTTCGGTCCATCACCCATTTGTGTTTGAACATTATTTTGTGCCTTCAGTGCACTGCATCCTTCACTTCAAAATATAATCACAACAGGAGTTTCCCAACTGCTTTCTCCTGAAACCTATGGAGCAGATGGGCTGTACACACACACACAGCAGAAACTGTGATAGCCCCCAATGATGGCATCACCAGCAGCAGAGTATAACAGAAAATCACCTGTGCTGTTACAGTGTGCAGTTCTGGATATGGGCTTAATCAACCCATTCCATTGCTTCCAATTTTTGACTTGTTAGAGTGCTTACATGAAATCATCATAGTCGGAATGACTGATTTGGTGCATATTTGTTTCTAATCTTCTCAGGGGCATAAACAGATCTACTTTCTTAAGAACTACAATCCTAGTCCCTTTAGCAATAACACTAACCAGATATTGGCTTTTCTCCTGAAAACACCAAGATTTGTTGCTCTACAACAAATTGTTTCAGATGCAATATCAGAGTATTGCAAGTTGAGAAACCTATTTGCTGAAAACAACAGAAAAATCAGAATACTAATATATAAATAAATAGGTCCTCCTACTGATTGTTGCTGCTATAAATACACAATTTGCAAACCAATACACACACACTTCTTGTGGGGACAATGTTAATTTATGTATTAAGGGTACACAAAACAGCTGAAATGAGTAACAAAATATTAGAGAATTTATTAAACACACTGCAAATGGTACATTTCCAATGTGATATAGCCTTGGCCTTTGCAGAGGGCTTGTATATGCTGGCTCTGAATCAGCAGAATATTCAAGTGTCTTAATAGGAAAATTATACCAATAAGTACGAAAGTAATCCCACTGATTTTAGTGGTGTGACTCAAATCCAAGTGCATGCACCCTTCCAGTATTTTTCTGCAGAGTGACCTTTTGTGTCCATCTAAACAGAAATGTGTGCTTCCTTTTATGTTTGTAGCTGTTTCTGACCCCAAATTGAAGCTTTGTATTCCATGGATATGTCCATATTTTATTTTGAAAACAAGGTAATAGGCTTCCTTTCACTATTTAAAACTGAGCCTCTTGCTGCTGCCATAAAACAGATCAGTAGGCTCAATAGAATAGAAATAAGAATTGGGCAAAATCCATACTGATGACACTGTATTATTAATAAATTACCTACTGTGAACTTTCCATGAATTATTAAAGCAAATAAATCCTATTTTAAAGCATTATAGATACTAGATAATTTATAAATATTGGACCATTGAATTATAACTCAATCTTTTCCCCTGATCTGTCTGTACGTCCATTTCAAAATGACTTTTGTAATGTCCATCCAGTATTATTGGGTGTAGCTGTCTCTGCATGAATTTGAATGCCCCCACTTCAGTGCAGTGTTGCCAAGCCTGCTATGTATTTGACACCCTGCAGGGACCACCAGAGGACAGTTTCTTAGCCAGAATCTGCTCTTTACTACGAAGCTGCTCTTTGCAGCACACTTTCTAACAGCACATACCCACACCCCCTTCTACACCAACACTTATTCCTGTCCCTCCCTCCTGGATAGTGAATGTGTAATTGCATTTTAAAGAGACTGAGAGGGAAAAAGGCAGGTAAAATGTGAAGGTGTACATCAAGTCCTCAAGCAACTTCTACTGGCAAGTAACCTTTCTTCTAGAAGTTCACTTCTGCTCTCTAACAGTTGACGGCTCCCATGGTTCTGCCATCAGATTCCTGGAAGGGAATCTCAAAGTGCCCTGAGGAAGGAATGATGGCAGCCATGCCCTGCCTAAGGTTAATCTGGGGATGGGCAGAGCACTGAGCAAAGGCATAGCCAAGTGCCCAGCATGCTGATGTCTGTGTGCTGCCGCCTCAACTCTGGTTAAGATGCATCGAGACGGGTTTGAATTTTCCCCTTCCTACTTATACAGCCAGACTGCACATACACAGAGATCCACTGGACAAATGTCATGATGAAACTGCAAATTTTATACATCCCACTGATGGAAACTAAGAGCTGGGTGACTGTAGTGAGTCTGTACCTTTGCAGTAGAAAGAGTCTTCCTGACACTGGGGATGAGAGAGAACAAATGTCTCTAAGGGGATTTTAGAAGAAGTCAGGGACAGTAATCTCCTGAAAAATCTAGATTTCCCCAAGTTGCTGACCCTAAAGTCTTGAAACGATAAGTAACAAACCATCCTGCAAAAACAATTTGGATGTATCCAGTATTACTTTCTCAATATGCTTTTTATGATGAAAATGAGATGTCAAACCTCTTTAAATAAAGAAATTGAAAATACAGAGACAAGTTAACTGCATTGAAATTATCTATTTTTATTTCAGCAAATGCGATCTCTGTCTTTTGCCTGCTGTGTTTCAGATACAAATCAAAATAAATCTGCAGTAATTAAATTAAGAGCTTAAACACACTATCTTGGTTTGTTTCCATAGAGTTTTTTCCATACTTGACACCTTTCTATAATTTCTGGGGGTTTTTGCATCTTAAATTAACAGGTACCACAAGGGATGATACCACCAAGACAGTGTTTCATTCCCACTGTTCATACTTTCTCACCTACCTAAGTGCGGACCTGCAACACCTATTCTTTTCTTTTCTTTTTTTTTCTTTTTTCAAGTACTTATCTACTTAGGTTAAACAAAAAAATAAATTACTTTGACATGACCACACTTGTAGTTTTAAGATTTGGAAGAATGCCTACACGGGATTACAATGAGATCTGAGTTTACTTACACAGAGTTTTATCCAAATCTCTAAAGACAGAACTTTCAGCTACCTGAAAGCCATGGAACACTTAGAACCCAAGGAAATATCAAAATAATTTTTCTGGGAATAGAGGGAAAAGGAGTTGCACTAGAGGCTGCTGCAACCAAAGAGAGATGCTCATAATATTAATTCTAATTTTTTCTTAACTGTTACAAAAAATTAGTATTAAAATTATTACTATTATTATACTGTTATGTGTAGTCTTGAGTGAAGTTGAACTTGGACATCAGGTTTTAATAATCATATACTATGGAGGAGCAGAGGGAATGCTGTGCTCTGCCTCATGACCCAGCTCTAGAACACAGTGAAGCACAAACACTCTTGGAAGTTTGAGAAAAAAATCTGGAAACTACCATCTTGCTGTAAGCCCATGGTAGGATTTCACCAAAATATGTTTTATCTATAAAATTATGGCCTACTGGTAAGAAACCCAAAAACATAATAATACTGTAAGTATCTCTGATCTTTGGTCAGCAGTGATCTTTTGAATTATTCATTTTATCTTTCCTGGTACTGATTCACTGGCTTACAGATGGTGGAAGAAGCAAGAAACATCTCTACCACATATGTGCTTTGTCAAGACTAAGCACAGATAGATGATTAAGCCAAATTAATACATCAGTGATTTGTAAAATGAGACTTTAAAGACTGTAAAATAATTTGAATTGCATAGGAATACATTTATCTTAAAAGACAGAACTCTGGAATATTGCAAGAAACTGTCTCCACGGTGCATTACTGAAAAATTGCATTGCTGGAATTCTATAGCAACCCCTATTTTTTATTTTATGTACATAATTAAAGGAATTAAAGGAATTCCGTCCCTTAATAATTCAAGTTTTCTCCAAGAAGTGCTTTAATTATATCTTTAAAAACTGTTTTTTGATATTATAAGTAGCAATAAGGAGAGTCTATGAGATCCTAGTTCAAATGATAAGGTACATGTGCATGTGATTTATAGTACCAGACAACGTGAAAAATGTCACCTTTGCCTCATGGATTTCCACTGATTTCAGAATGAGGCTTTGCTGCACAAAAGAATAAGGAATAAAGTGTACTATTGTCTAGTTTGTTATCTCTGCAACTTACTCTAACTCTGCAAATGTGTCTTGGAATTACTACGAAGGCTCCTTCTAATGCGTTTTTAGGGGGAAGTTGGAATGAGGTTCTGTTCCAGTGAGACAAGCTGATGAGACACAAGTATAATAATACGGCAGACACTTCCTACACTGCCTAGTTCAGTACTTACTACCCTACATTAAGCCATCTTGGTGTAGTAATTCTAGAATCAAAGTTTTATGTTAACATACAGAATATACTGTAAAGCAAACAATTTATGGGATTATAAAGGAGGGAGGAAGAAGGAAAAAAAATAAAATAAAAAACCTGTCAAACTCAGCTAAGGTTTTGCTATTTGACGAATAGTTGGCTATTTCTCCTTATCAATAATGCACAGTTGGGTCTAACCTTTTAGAACCAAGTGAATATTAAACACAATAACTCTAAGAATGTTTCTATACACAGGCAAAGTGAAAACTGCTATTAGGAAGCTGATTTTATTCTCAGGAAATTCAATGAACCTGTGTTTCATCTCTGGTTAGTGTCTTTGTTTCCTTTTGATTCTTCAGATTAATTCAAAATTTAGATCAAGTCATTAAAAAGAGGCTCAAGACAGACCAGATCCCTGATGGAAGAATCAAAGGTTACCCTCAAAAAGTAGAGTCCAGAGCTGGGAAGCTGCAACCCATGAGCATTTTTTGAAACAAAACTTTATGGATGTCCCAGAGGGTCCCCAAAAAATGGAGGCTAGGAAAGGAATGACTGGTTTCCACTGTCATAGCATAGCTCTTACTTATTTTTATCTTAGTTTAAAAGTTTCTAGAACTGAATGCTCACAGAGATTCAGGAGGTTACTGTAATGTGTTATTAATGTTTGTAAATTGCTTTCACAACCTTTAATGAAAGTGAAAAGGACGGTGTTGTTGCAAAGTATTTTTCATTGATTGCCTGGAGATTCCCAGCAGTCAGTCTCCTATTTCACTATGGCAATATTAATAGAGAATCTCTGATATGAGAACCAGTAGAAATGAATGTTTAAGGTCCTCAGAGCAAACCATCCAGTGTATGGAGAAGCCTGAAGCATTTTAAATGGTACTATATCTAAAATAGAAACTGCAGAGCATGTTTTATCTTTTATAGCATGTAAATCCACACACGTCTTGAAAGTATGAATACCCCAAAGATCCATTACACAAATTATCCAGGAGACCACATTTCATCTTGAAGGCCTGTAATACTATCCAGACCTGGCAATAGCTTTGTCAAGTCATGTGTTGCCATCTATTGCATCTGCCCAAGGACTTCACTGGAAAACCCTTCCCTGATTGTTCAAGCTAACAGGAATTTATAAAATCACAGCATAAGACATGGTTTATGAGGGTGATGTGTAATCACACACCTACTACATTTAATAGCACAGATAAATCAAATTCTTTCATCCATAGCATAAGGTTCGTTACTGTTCAATAAGAACAATAAGCTGTCCCATAAGCAAAACAGATGTTTTTCTGTGTTTACAGTTGAAACTGCAAATATAATAAACCATAAAGCACAGTGCCTGCCAAACACACGTGCAATAATGGCTTTTGGTTTTAAAGACAAAAGCTACAACCTGAAAGCAAATGTTCCTACTGCTGCAGGACTGAGCCCCTGGTTTTCAAATCAAATATCAGCATCTTACAGAGAGATGAGATATATGAACCACAAGGAAGAGGGAGATGTTCAGAGCACACAAGGACGAAAACAGTCTGATTTTCTGAGCAGAACCCTGGGACAATTCCCTGAATTGACAAATTTTTAGTGTGGATCTACCCATGTTTGAAAGGTGCAGGTTCTGACTAAAGTATCTCTCCAAACTTGGCACATTACTTAGGTCTCTTTCTGCTACAGAATCTTTTAGAGAAGCTTATGAAGTGGCCTTTACTTAGTCAGGACATTATAAATACCCTACTTTTTCTTTTCTTGCAAAGCCAAGTATTTTCACTAGACTGTTAGGAAGAATTTTCTTTCAAAAATATCTTCCTGTAAAATCCAGTCATGGGGCTAAAAATCCCTTATGTCAGTGAACAGGTTAAATATTACTGAGGAATACAGACACAGATATACTACTCACACATCACTGTAATCATATAAGTCTTGTTTCTGTTTGAAACTACAACAAAATTTTGACTGTTTTCAGTATCAGTAGGGGTCCCAATTAAGCTGCATACATAGTACATTACTCTTTTTAGGCACCATTTCAGGGTAAGATTTTTTTTCATATCATCCACACTCATCATAAGATAATTATGCTTATAAGAAGCTAATAATTACTAGGATTATCCAATTTAAGTTGTTAACGTACCTCACTGACAGGGTTTTGTGGAAGGAAGGTTTGGAAGATGAAAAAGTTAATTTTTTTTAAACAAGAAAATAGTAGAATCTTTAGGACATTAAATTTCAGATGTTTATCTGTTGAAAAAATAGCTTTGAAATGCAATTATAAGGAATTGAAGAGCCTACAGACAAATCAAGTGTGGTTTTTTTCAAATCCTATTAAGAGTAGTTAATTTAAAGCTCAATTAATTTATTTTGAAGATGGACCCTGTTGGTAACTAATTCTATTTAAGCAGCCCATCTTGCTTCCACAGGCAATGGTAGGAAGTAATTTTTAATAAATTACACAATTTTTTTTTTTGGTTTTTTTTCATCATTGTTTTCAGTCTCAGGGACCATACAAACAAGACATTTTAGCCAAAATGATACTCTAGATGGGCAACCTACAAGACAACTGTGCTGTAAGTCACAGTTACAGCAAGACAGGATTCAGAAACCTGGAAGTTATTTGTCAAGCCTTAAGGATTTACACAGCAAATCCAACAACCTACATGGTTAGAGTAGTTTCTGATAGCAACTGTAGTAAATATTTTAGGAATGCTTGTACCAGTTAGTTATGCACATGGTTAACTCTGGATCTGGAGGTACAACTCTCCCTCAGCAACACATGTGCTCTAAAAACACACCTCCTGAACCCAGTTTTACTTATCACCACCACCAGCTATTTTCTGCGTGGCCTATGGTCATCCACAGTCTGATGAGTCAACATTTTTTTCCCAGCTACTTAATAACAGTCTTTACACAGCTTGAAAAGCAAAATTATAAATAGTATCCTTGAAAGAGAGTCTAGAGAAGATGCATGCTTAATGCTTGCAAACCAAATACCAGATATTTTATGTTGAAAAGGTGAGAAGCCAACAAGCTTTCTAGCCTGCTGGTTTTCATATAAGGTCCTTGAGCTGAAAGGATATCAAAAAGCCACTGAGGTTGGTCCACACTAGATAATATTAGTTTGAACCTGACCTTTGGAAGGCATCTGAGAATGGAGAAAAAATGAATGAACAGGAAAAAAAAAAGAGCTCAGATCCCCATATTCTCTCCTGGTGAATGTCAGCAGTGGCTGCAGAAGTGGCCACAGCAGGCTATTCTTTTACAACTCAGAAAAGGCTTATATTTTCCACACCATAGAGAATCATAGAATTTATTAAGTTGGAAAAGACCTCAGAAATCATCAAGTCCAACCCTTGGTCCAATTCCAGTCCATTTACTAGATCATGGCACTAAGTGCCATGGCCAATCTCAGTTTAAAAACCTCCAGGGACGGTGAATCCACCACCTCCCTGGGCAGGCCATTCCAATGCCTGACCATTCACTCTGTAAAGAATTTCTTTCTAATATCCAGCCTAAATTTCCCCCAGCAGAATCTAAGCCCGTGCCCCCTTGTCCTATTGCTGACTGCCTGGGAGAAGAGACCAATCCCCACCTGGCTCTAACTTCCCTTCAGGTAGTTCTAGACAGTGATGAGGTCACCTCTAAGCCTCCTCTTCGCCAAACTAAACAACCCCAGCTCTCTCAGCCTCTCCCCACAGGTCTTATGTTCCAGTCCCTTCACCAGTCTTGTTGCTCTTCTCTGGACCCGCTCCAGCACTTCAATATCTCTCCTGAACTGAGGGGCCCAGAACTGAACACAACACTCCAGGTGTGACCTCACCAATGCAGAGTACAGGGGAAGGATCACTTCCCTTGTCTGCTGACCACGCTATTTTTGATACAGGCCAGGATACCATTGGCCTTCTTGGCCACCTGGGCACACTGCTGGCTCATGTTGAGCTTCCTGTCAATTAGTACCCCCCGGTCCCTTCCTGCCTGGCTGCTCTCCAGCCACTCTGTCCCCAGCCTGCAGCGCTGCAGGGGGTTGTTGTGGCCAAAGTGCAGGACCCAGCACTTGGCCTTGTTGAACTTCATCCCATTGGAATCAGACCATCTCTCCAGTCTATCCAGATTCCTCTGCAGAGCCCTCCTGCCTTCCAGCAGGTCGACACTCCCTTACCTGCCTTACATCCTTATCCTGTCAAGGCTACATCATTTTATTTCTCTGTCACCTCTAGTTATACCTGCCTTGTTGTATAGTATTGCAATCCTAAGTGACACAGCAAAAGTCAACTCCAGGTATTTTTCAAAGAACTCTTATAAACAACAGAGGATAGTATAAGCTCTAAGTGCTGAAACAGGTTAAGTCATTTAATACAGTACCCATTATGCATATTTGAAGAACATAAATCTAGACTGACCCAGAAGTGAATTTTAAATAACTTCAGAAATGTTAATTATATTCAAAGGTTCAGCATCAAGATGTCAAACAAGCTTACAAAGGACTCCATAGTACAAAGAGGTGCATTTAGCAACTGTTCCTATCAGTCATTTGTGTCCTGTGGCTACATCAAAGGTAAATCTCAAACACAAAACAACCAAACCCTCAGTATGCAAGTACATCATGGCAGTTACAGACCCTTTAGAATTAAGATGCCTAACATGAACACACTTAGTGCTCAACAAATAATTTTTTAATGCCATTGATTCTGAATATTTTTTTTTTTAAAGCTACTTTCCATTCCTTTGACAGATGTGCTATGCTGCATTTCATTACTTTTTCTCCTTACCTCGTTTTTCTTTTCTTTTAGATAAGTGATGAGGCTTTCGGGAAAGATTAAGTACTGGCAGGCAAAGCAATGGCCCAAACACGGTTTTAATTGGAACCTCGAATCCTGTGGAAAAAAAATAAAAAAAGAAATTAAATCATTAATAATTTAATTTTACTAGCAGACAGACTTAGTTCACATATCTTGTTTTAGGCAGATTTTATCATATTTCTTCATATTTGATTTCAACAGGTATGCAATCTGTTAGTCAAACCATGTTGGATATAAAATTATTTACAGAAGTTTTCAGGGAGGTATGGAGAGCTAACAAGTGCTGATGGGAGCAGTTCTCATCTAAAGAAGTAGTCCAGTGATGACCAGTAATGTCAGAATTTACCTATTTAAAGTAAATTTACTTGATTTATAGTTCAAAAAGTACTTTCTTCTTTAAAATCTAAAAGTCTTCCCATTGTTTTATAACATTCAAAGTACTGTTTTCTTATGCTGCTCTTTGACCATGAATGGATAGCAGAGTACAGTCATTACACAGCAATAGGACTCAAAGGCAACGAAGGTATAATGCTAAACAATTCACTCTTCAAGACAAAAGATAGTGAAAGAAATTTCATTTCTCTCAAGATTGGCAATGGCTGTAAACATAAAACCACTCTAAAAGTAAACCATAAAAGCAATTTTTTAAAGAGTTAGAGGTTATATGTTGCAGTATGGGGCAAGCAACAACCAACCAACCAACAAAATAAAACAAACAAGAGTATGAGTAACTTCCTTATTTCTGAAAATAAGACATTTTTGGGTTAGAAATCTTTATTCAGACATACAGAACAAAAAAAACCTCAAATACCTCACAGAATATCACTAAGTTTTTTTCTGAGAATCATACTTTGTATTTTAAAGTGCTACAGGCCCAGATTCTTACCTAGTAAGTGGCATGAATACAATGGACCAGCAGTAACTTCTACAAGTAACTAATCTGACCAACAAAGCTGTAATTTGCCAAGCTGTCAAAGCTGCACTGGCAAAGAGGCTGTGTTTCATTTTCTTACTTTGCTGTTATTGCACAAGTATGTGAAAGTTTAATTTGGGATTACAACAAAATTTATGTACCATGACCTCAGTCAAACAAGGCTACTGAATTCAATAGACATTCCGTAGTAGGCAACTAGTTATCATTAAGTGTGTTCAATTACATACATTGCTATTATTTAATGTGTCAAATATATCTAAAGCCTATGTGGAAGGTGGCATTTGGAACTGCTGTAAGACCATTTATTTACAAAAGCTCCTTTCATAATGATCGTCTGCATGGGCATTGAATGTATTTTTTATTGTTTGTTAATTGAGGGCTGCAGGGTGCTATGGGGGTTTTAAAGACTAAACTGAAGTCCATGACAGCAATATTTTTAATTAAACTTTCTTTTCTGGAGAAGGAAATGTCTCTACAAGCATTGCATCAGAAGCATTTCTTAGGATGAAGAGGGAAATTCTGGTCAAGATGAGGATAATACAAAAATGGAAAATCCAAGTTCAAGATTCTGACCTGGTTAGTGTTGGAGAAACCTTAAAGTCTTTCCCCAAATAACACGTTTGGTTTTAAATTTTACTCTTAACCTAATCCACATAACTGCAGGCAACAGCAAAGCTTTGGTTCAGTCAGATTATCTCATATACAGTTTCCCTTCCAGAACTGATTAGCTAAAGGCACAACAATGTGTATGTGACAGTCTGCTTGCAAAGCTGCTGGAGATGGAAAGCAGAGGCAGTTTCCTTGCATGGCATAGAGACTGTGTCAACAAAACCTGCAATGACAAGATTAGATCTCTGTGCATCACACCCATCTGCCCCATTATGCTCTCCCAGAAGCCAGGATATCACAGCACAGACGTGCAGAGGGGCTGTGCCAGAGCCGTGGCAGACCAGGCACAGCTGAGGAGGCACGGTGAGCAACCTTCTCATTCGAGCCAAGCTCAGCAGAGTCATTCAGATCAGTGTCTGCAACGTGCTCCCCACTGTTTCTAGTGGCTCCTATGTTAGCAAGAGCCTTTCTCCTGCCCAGCTATGACCACCTTCCCTCACCCCAGAAGGGACAGATGGTATCACTTTATCAGGTGCAAAGGCAGATGATGTAAGTACTAGACGAAGGCCAGAATGAGTACTGGGAATTTTGATTTATATAGAGCTGGAACCCAAAGTGGAGGTAGGCTACACTCTCAGCTACAAAGCTAAAGTCTTAACATACAGGTGAAGACGTACTTCTGTATTTCCAATGTCCCACAGACAGAAAGCAACAATGCTCAACACTGGCAATTCAGCCTCAAAAATTTTTATAGGTTTATAGGAAATTCTGAAATGAGCTTGAGGGGAAAACAGGCTATTTGTTCCTGAAAACAATTCTTGGTCCAAATATCAGTCTTTCACTTCTCCATCAATAAATAATTTTAAATACAACTACTGGGCTTCTCCGTGCACATTTCAAAAATGTCTTGCAAAATGTAAGCTCTCCAAGCCAGCACTACCCTTTTAGCACAAAGAAACATTTAAGTCAATCATTCAGTACATAGCCATTCAAAGACATTACTAGTTTCTCAGGAGGCAATTTTAGAGCCTGGTGTTCTAAATGAGACCCAGATACCGAGTCCTTGCCTAATATTTATTTGCCTATGAAGCTATAAAAATAATAAATACAAAAATAACAACAATCACAGTAGGTATCATTACAGTTTTGTAGCAAAATCTGCCAGAAACAAAAAAGGACTATACATTATCCTGAGCAGTAAAAGCAAGGGAGTCTAGCTGTTAGGCCCCCTCTGAAAATATGTGAACCCTTGGGACATACAGATTTTGTGCTGTGAGACAAAAGAACTCTCTGGTTGGGATCCATAAGAAAAATAATTGAAAAAAATATCAAAACTGTTGAATACCTTGACTATAAATACACTGATTGATGCTTAAGGCATAGAAAATTCAATAAAGTGGTGAAGTTTACAGTAAAACAAATCCCACGATGTCTTACATTAATTTACATTCACAGAAATGTCACAAAGATAATTTTGAGGGGAACTAACTCTATCTAACTAAAAAACTCAGTATTTATTTAGAGAGCGACTGCATTGCTTGATTTACTGCCAGCATGTTCTTTGCTGCTTTAGCTATTTTTTCACAATAACCAAGATTTGAACCTTTGAAAGAGTGCCACACCTCACCAAATTGCAATTTACCATGATATTAGATTTTTTTATAAGGTTGCCCTACCATGATGAATATGAGCTTGGAGTGGAACAAGGGAAGAAACGACAGCATCTCCTCCACAGCATCTGTTTGTGTAAGAATATACTTGAAAGAAAGAGCAGGCGAGAGCTTGACATGTCCTTGGGGTATGATTAAAAGCTCGTGAAATAAAATAATTCAAAGATGACAGCTCTGACTTTAACCACCACTGGGGACAAGAGATCTTTCACTTAAGACATGCCAGTCATTCACAAGTTTAGCTGAATTCATACAGAAGATGTATTTTAAAACCTGGTGATTTAGATACAGACCCCAAAGCAGAGAGACCCTGTGGGTGACATAAAAAAGCCACAAAGTTTAACTAGAGTTTCATTTTTCATAATAATATTAGCCAAAGCTTAAAAATGTACCCACTTTAAATTGATAGTATTGAATGATAAAGAAAGCTACAATTTAGGAAAAAAGAAATCCATGAGGAGAGAGATAAAACCACATGTAGGATATGATTCTTTATTAAAGAAGCATTATCCCCCAGGATGTTTCCTATCTAATGCCACACCTGAGCCATACTAGGTCGGGTCTGTAGCAAAGGTTTGAGTTTATTCAAAGCTAATGAGATTCTCAACCTAGACTATTTTACGTTTTATGTAATGCTGCCTTTTAAGTGGATTTATTTCATTAAATATATTCTTTCCTAAGCTTCAGAGTCTGTTCCACTTTCGTGAATTCCCTTCATTTCCTTTTTGACAGTTCTACAGTTTTGTATCTATAGAGATACAAAGTCAGCTGTAGCTCACATTATAATATAAATGTACAAATATATATATAAACACAATTTGCATGAGCTCTCATCTCATCCAAAGTTATCTTCAACAATTTTTTTTAAAAAGTAATGAGATTGACCCAAGCATGAAACCATAGTATCTGAAATGCGAAATATCTTAAATGGAGAACTCATGAAGTCTCCTTCAGAGCCTAATTTTTAACTTTTCCTGGATACTTTGGCATCCAAGTAGTTCAGGACTAAATTTTCCAAGTACGAAGTGACCACATTTCTCTTCTTTGTGCTACAGATGTTGTCTAATAAAGAGTGCACACACTGCAGCCTCAGCAGGGGCAGATATAAAGGTACTGATAGGGGCTCAACACCCAACACTTGGTGCTTGACAACTAAATACGTCAAAGACTGACATGTTGTAGGAACTCAGTGTCTTTGTGAGCTCTATCTCTCCATGAAATGTGTTTCAAAATAGTTTCAAAGTTACCAGGGAAAAAACAGATAGATGTAATGAGTAAACCTTTTCCCTATAGCAAAGAAAGACCAAAAATAAACTGCATCTTACGCATTTCCTGACTAAAATGAATAAACTAAAAGACCAATCAAATCAGAAATCTGCATTTAAACTGTGTGTTAGAATCTGCTTAGTTGCGAGAGTGATGTCCTAATGCCCTTGAAGTTAATTGAAGTTTAGGTGTTGACTTCAGCACAGTTAGATTTTTGCCCTGGTTCCTTCCATACGCTTCAGAGGACAGAATTGCATCAACTTTTAGAAAGTGAATATCAGTGGGATTCTAAATCATTCAAACTCTTTTGAAAAAATTCCACCTTTTACAGACTCATCCTTTCTCCCCATTGCTGAGAGCAAGAAGGAGACACTCTTTCCTGTTGGAGGAGAGGACTGACATTCAGATTATTTAAGTGCTCACTGTTAATGCAAATACAGCTCAGTTGTCAGTATTGAGCTACTATGAATAGATAACTCTCACTGCTTCTCAATATTTATTGTGTGATAAGGCTTAAATTTGAATCAAAAGTCCCAGATGTTTTATCTGAATATCTAAAAAAAAAAATCTTCCTATAACGAATTGATATGATTCATTCTCAGAGTGATATTTACTGTTTCTTTAAGCCAAATTCTAGCTTCAATTTAGCAGCTGCTAGATTTTTTGTTGTTGTTGAATTGTTTAAATAAACACAAATGAAAACAGAAGATTTGTTGCATGCTTTCTTTTGTATGCTTGTGTCTTTTGAAATTAGCTGTAACAATGTTTCTGTATTAATAACAAGCCTATTAGTAACAGACTAAACTGATTAACAGAAAGTCTCTTTGTCTTTATCAAGCATGGATGTCAGCTGAAGCTGTACATAGTAGTTCAAATTGCATTCTCAGTGTGGAGAATGTCATGATTTTGACAAGCTTAAATCTGTGTGGCTTCCTGACAGAAGCGAAGGCTCCAAACGTGGGCTTTCTCCAGCTGAGAAAAAGTGTTTAGAGGCAAGAAATTTAACACTAATAAAGAAGTTAAAGTTCTAAAAATGTTTTTCCAACCCACAGATTCTTGTTTTGCTATACTCACTTTTCTCTCATCCTCTCTTGTGAAAGACTTGCCTTAATTTGTTCTGAAATCTGAAATTTTTCCCATAATAGGTCTCCAGACTGTCAAGGTGCATTGTCTTCGTGCTTAGGATCTTTCCTCTTGCAGTGCCACACTATTAAGATTTTCTATTAAAATTTTGCTGGCCAGGTCAAAAGCAGTCTCCATAGCCCTTTGAGGAGTTTTGAGATTCAGGATGCTTATTGCTGAACAAATACAGGTTTTGGTTTTTGAACACCAATTGCTTTGCGACTCACATATTAAAGGTTGACTGAAAATGCTACTCCTTTTCTTTCTATTTGTTCTCTCTTCCCCTCAAAGCACTTACATCCTTATGCCTTAGAAAATTTTCAATCTTATTACTATCAATATATAAATTGCTTTTAATAATAACCAATTAACTCCAATCTTGCTTAGGTTGCTTCTGAAAAATAAACTTCCAAACACACTTTCTCAATATTCCCACTCTCTCTGTTATTTTCTGTTATGACAATCTAAACACATATTTATGCTAGTCCCTACCTAAAAGGTCTCAGCAATACCATGTAATTAATTAATTAAGCTTCTAATTCATTTGTTGTTGGTTTTGATCCTTTGAAATTTCCTCATTAGGTTATTGCAGGTAGCAGTGTTTGCACAGCAAAAGACAAAAATACAAGCTCTTCATTGCATTCTTTTAATACCCCTTTTTATCTTTAAACTAGCTAATTAGCATATTAAATAGCTAGATAGAGTAGTCACGATCCTCCAAGTGACTGTGGGGACAGCATTCTACTGATTTAATGTAACACCATTTGTACTTACATCACAATAATATCTTAACTTTGCTCTGACATGTCAAGTATTTCAGGATTGTAACAACTGGTATTGGAAGACATTGCATTAACGATAATTATCCAAGTTAACTTTTTTTGTGCTTTGTGGAAAGTGTCCAGTCATTATAAATAAATACAAAAGGCTTATTAATTACATAAGAAATTAAATTACATTGGCCAAACACATTGAAAAGCTTATTCCCTTCCTATAAAATTCCAATGAATGAAAACCTCTATATACCAGTAACAGCTCTGAATGAGAAGAACAACTTGTAAAATGAATGAACAAAACCATTCCCTGCTCTGATCCAAAGTCCTGCTAAGGGGCATTTCTGATATTACCAGAAATTTAATGAGAACACTCATGATCACTGCCCATGTCTGGCTACTCTTCTGATTATTTTCTTTATGTTATATCTGGCATGACTGCAATTACACCAAGAAATCCACCCTTCTAAATCACATCACTGGAATGGGAAAGCAAAATAATGCTCTCCATAAAAACACAGGCCATGTGTATCTCCTGACTCAACAGCTGAAAATGCAAATCCGTTGAAGCTTCCAACAATTTATATTTGTGAATATTCTGTGGTTCACTTTCGAGATGCTGAAAATCAATGTATAGATTTGGATTCAGGAGATGAGAGGAGAAAAATACACCAAACATCATACCATCTTCTGGCATTACCCTGCCAAAGAATTGTCTCTGTCCACTTGCCCAATAGCAACTCCAAGGCCTGACCAGGAGTAAAACAGGCAATGCAGATACACAGCATTTCTGGTTTGTTAATGATGCCAAGGCTGCCCTTGACCTCCAGTGATATTTGGTAAGTGCCTACAGAGTTGCTGCACCATGATAACATTGCTAACCTGGACGGAGGACAACCATTGTATGTACAGACCACAGGGATTGTTTCTCCTTATCCCCACCCCAGCTGAGCTGGGAACAGACACTCAAGGCAGCACTATTTCAGAACAATGTGTCTCAGTAATAATTTCATAATGGCACAAATTATGGTTCACGGTGAAATAAAAATATTTTACACTTACAGGGTTGGTATACTATGGTTTGGTGCAGAATGGTCAAAATATGTCAGGCAATAAATATCTGATGGCAATTTCAGCATAAGCGCCTACACTCACTGAGTACATTTTCTGGAGCTGAGTATTTTACAATACAAAGAATTAATTTAAATGCAACATTCCAGTAATGCTCTCATAAAACTACGGTAGCCAAGATCTATGTTTCCACATTAACCGAAAGGGGCACAAGTATTTATAGCACAGGTCTGATAGCTTGAATACAAAATGTGTATCTGAACAATCATGCACTGACTTCAACAAGTTTATTTCAGTGAGGACTATTTGGGTGACTACACTGGTGAAACAGAGCTTGTACACTGCACTTGAGAAACCTAGCTTCCGATGCCCAAAACCCCCCATTCCTGCACAGCATGAGAAGTGTCACCTCACCCTGCATTACTGCTTTGCTTTCCCTGTCCTACAACTCTCCTCAGATCCTCTGGAGTAGGGCAAAAATCCAAGGCAATTTAAAATATGAAAAGATTAATTACAGACTTCCCACTTATCACATTTCTATCTTTGCAATGGCCTATTGATATTAACAAGTGTTTATGAACTCACATATAGAAGACCACAGTATTTCAAGCTGGCTGTGTGCTTGTGGGAATTTTCATAATGTACATTAGATTTTTTTTTTGAGAAACCTAACAGAGCTGGACATTTTATATTCAGTTTTATATAGACATTGATGTATCAGGTGATTTAGAGTGTGTATGCTTTGCATTTATTTGAAATACCTCTGACAAGTAGATATTTTTGAATTAGTGATCTAAAGATTTTTTTTGATGATATAATTATGAGCTGGAGGCTGAATTTTTAGAAGTGAATTTGGTGGTAGATTTGCAATTCAAAGAAGTTACTTAAATTAACAAAAATGCCCTAAAAGAACAGCTGTCTACCTGACTGATCCAAGAAAATGAACACTGAAAATAAACAGCTGCCCTGTAGAAGACTATGTGATAAAACTAATCACCCTTTGCATAATGCATTTATTTTCCCCTGTGCTTATTACAGACCTGGTGAACCTTCAAAGCCATAAATATTTAAATGTAAGAGACATCCCAGACATTTGAGTTCAAATGAAAGTGGGATTTCAGTAGCCTGACTGCAGCAAATCCAGATCCCTTGAAGAAACCAGTTCTGATTGTTACACAACACTCTAAAAACCATGTTTTTAGCTTTTTTTTATTATTATTGTTTGTTTTGTTATACCAACAAATCCTTCTTAAAAGCACCTCTCTGGTGAAATCTGAATATTCTCCACACAATAATAGACTCAGCATCTGGACACAGGCTACTGTTCTACTAACATAATCACAGCAACATATCAGAGAGAGCAAAAAACCAATACCCTATTTAAAGTTACTAGGATAAATATCTCTGGGTGCTATACTTTGTCACAGACCCTCCAAAATCAAGTCACTAAAATTAACCAAGTAATGACATAATTCAGTAGTTGAGATGTCTCAGCTATGTCTCTTTCACTTTGAAAAAGCCAGATAAAAACACAGGTAGAAGAAGGGATGACTCAAAATAATTTCAGGGTTCAAACCAAGCTTTCGATGCAGCATTTCCACAGCAATGAGGTCTCAGCAGTTATGACCCAGATTAAGAGTTCATGGAGTTCTGGTGGAGAAAAACTGCTGCGTGACAAATGAAGCAAAATGTTTGAAAAGAAACGGATTTCCCTCTTTTCATGTCCATGCACTGAGGGAATGTGGAATGTCCTTTCCTTTGGGCCTTTTCTGCACTCCATCAATTCTCAATGGTTTCTACTACTCATATACTCCTCAGAATATGCTGTTCTCTCCCCCATTTCTGAACCACAGATCCTACGAGAATAGTCCAAAACCAACACCAACAAATTCAGTTACAGTAAAGGATATAACACCCAAAGCAAAGCTAAGCCAACTATCCATCATTTGCCTTGCCTTGCAGGTATTAAGTAGAGCATGGTCCGATTTATGAGGAAATCCATGACACCCTGAAATCCTCTTTTGGAAAACACAGTTTTGGGTGCTGCCACCAACACTGAAGCAAGTAAGTCTCAGAATCAGCCCTGATAGTCAGACACACCCTCCTAAGTGCAATGCTCAGTTCCTACAGAGTCAACTGAACAACTGTGTCGTTTGTCAGGCTGAGGATTTTACTTATATCCATGTACAGAGCTTTATCAGAACTGCTCACAAGCAGCCACAGGATCTATTGGGCAGAAAGGCCACAGTAAGCAAATATAGATTACTTATTCGACCTGAATTACTAAACTGAACAGCTTCAGTTTATGCCAATTTATTAAGATTTGCCTATTATCAAGTCAGCCCTCTGCCTCTCTCAAATCCTACTATTAGAAAGCAATTACAGTTGTCACTTGCCCAGCTGCACAGAAGGAGGAACATGCCAGGAGCAGTCTCCCTTCAGATGCTGCCACGAGGGCTGTACTTTCAGACTAACCCCTATAAAAGGCAAAGAAACGAAGTAGAGATGTTTCAATCAGTCAGCAGAGGTGGCAGCCAGGAAAGAAGAGCACAAAACTTACCTTACAACAGCTTTGCCCTTGAGGGCTCTAACAGTCATTTGTCTTTTTGAGGCATATTCTTCCCTTTACCCCTTCAAAACAGAGCCAAAAATATCCAGTTCTAAGCTAAGTCAAGAGAAGCCTCTCCACTGACTTTAATGGGCTCTCAGTGAGGACAGAGTTTCTTTTTTTTTTTTTTTTTTTTTAATTCAAAAATTTCCTCACACAGACCGCCTGGAAGGATGTAAAGAAGATTAACAACAATATTCTCAACCAGTTTAACCTAAAAAAGAATATATTTATTCTAAAATGTCTCAGTACACTCAGATGTTATGAATATTCAGTACAGCCCCCCTCAGCAGACATTCTTTGCAAGACTATTTTTACTAAAAGCCATTTTGATGTGACAGATAGAAAAGATAAGCCTTTTTATACAAAATAGGATTCCCTGGAAATACTTTCTAATGAAATTTTTATACTATGTAAGCTAGCCTGCCTGCACTCCTTTGGCTCATCCTCCATAGGCTGCTACAATAGATTCTCAGCACAGCATGGTAAAAGAAAGACCAATCTGGTCAATTCTTGAGCCTATGTATATGAATATGTTATTACAAACAGAAGATGACCCAGGAATCTCTAAAGGGTAAAACACTTAAACAACATACCCTCACTGTGCCATCAAATCTGTTACACAATCTTTAAAATTAATAACGAAAAATAGGTCTTAAAAAACCATTAATAAACAAGCACACGAGAAAAGCATTTTAAATAGCTCCTGTTAATTGTGTTTATCTCAGTGTGAGGCCACGTCAAAAAGCCTGCAGCAAATGTATTTTGTTAAAAGCACCACTTGCGCAGCAGGCATTAAACATTAGAAAGCAAGCTTGTCATTAGTGGGCTACAACTGAAAAGGCTACTAAAACTCAGCTAAATTATTAATACAGTATCTTAAAAATGTCAGATGGAGAATTAAATTCCTTTTACACAGACCATGATTTTAAAGCTACTTTTTCATCACGTTAGTCCATTAGTAATGTCCCAGCTTATATAATCTTGGAGAAAACAAGAGGGCAGCCACATGCCAGTCTTGGTTGGCATTTTTCAGTGTGGGAAATCTCTGCTGCTCTACTTCTGAGGCTCCAGCATTTTACTTATGTGCTTATCCAAAGGGAGCTGATAAAATAAGCAAAATTCTCAGGCTGTTTATACAGCTAAAGAAGTATAAGAGGTAAGAATTTTTTTTAAATTTGAATCCACTGCAGTGTTTGAGATTCTTTGTATTGCCGCAGATGCAGTTTCAGGCTGCTTCTAAACAAGTTTAACTCTGAGCTGACACTGAAGGGGACAATTTTGCTCTTCCTTGCCAATCCATGTCTGCTGGAGAGGTGAGTTAGTTGGCTTATGAAATGAAACGTTGCTCCCTTTAAGGGTAATTTTTCCATTGGATCAGTCACGCTACCAGTACAGAAGAAAAGAGAAGCACAGGGAGCACCAAGGCGAAACATAAGAAGCAGATTATTTTAGACAGTAATACATTACTGAATTAGCTTCCTTTAACGTGAAATCACCAAATCTGGTTTAAAGACAAGGGTTGAAGTCTGGAAAACACCACTGCCTACTCAGAAGTGTATGTAAGGAATATCCCAGCAGAGGAAGCGAGCTACTTATTGTATAGTCTATTTAAAGTTTTGCTTGCTTTTGCAATTCATTCATAACTCTCCACCATGAACAGGCAATACCTACCCGCAATGTAACATTCTTTCCTGTTGGTCTTTGAAATCTGACAGAGAATAGGAAAGAAGAGAAATATGATATATCCCTTAGCAACAAAGCTATGATGAGAAATTGTGTTGCTTTAAAACATGAACAGGCTCTCACCTCAGCAGGCTATACTCTCAACCACCAGCTGCACGGGTCAGCGCACACATTCATCTACCATGCTGAGAGAAGAACTTCTGGGAGTTTGAAGCTGATTTTGTTTATTTTTTTTTTTCTTACAGAAGTTTACTCTCATTCTACAGATTACTTTCCGACAAAAAGTGATTCTGAAAAGACAGTCCAAGTCCAAACACACAATGCTACCCAATTCCTATAGCTGAAAAGAAGGTACCAAAGGTCGTGTGTTCTGACACCATCAAGGTTCACAAAAGAAAAAGCTTTAAAATAAATATTTTATTCATAAGTGTTATATCTGTAATGCATTTGGTACTAGCTCCAAGTCCTCTCTATAAAGTAGATTGTTTCTAACTTCAGACAGGATAGGAAGAGACGAGATGAAAAGAAATAGCATGAGAAAACCCATACTTGTGCTAGCAGAATAGAAAAATGCCTTGATATCAAACATAATTCATTTGCTTCCAGATTGTTTGGGAAACAATGAGAGAAAGAGAGAGACACAGAGAGAGAGAGAGAGTGCAACTAATACTAATGTGTGCCTTCAAGCTGCTGCCAGAGATCAAATTTGCTATTCAGCATGTCTTGGATGAAGGTGCTGTGACAGCCCATGATTTTCTGCTGGTGGTCCTGAAGAGTAAACCTGATACCAATGAAATGATCTGGGAGTCCAGCAATCCTTTGTCCTAACACTAAAGGTCATCTACTTACAGGTGTCCTGGGGAGCAAAAGGATGTGCTCCTTCCTGAACTTTAGTGTCTTAGAGACTGAAAAAGCTTGTTGCTCAAGCTGTTGTTTAGACAACAAAAAAAGTCACACTGTGTCAGTCATTCAAGGTTTGATGAAATAAAGCAGACTTCTAAATGTAAGCCAAAATTATCCTTTAAACTTGACATTTTTCTAAATAAGCTTAAGCCAAAAAAACAATTGAAAATAAGATACTTTCCCACTCCCTATTTGAGGCAGCCTGTAACCTTGGCCTGCAACAGAAACTCAGACAAGGACAACAGATGCGCACAACCACAAGTAACAGCCCCCTTACAGCCCTGTCTCTGCTAAACGAAGCTTAAGGTCTTTCATTTTACTTATAAAATCTTAATGTCCAGGTTCCTGCCTATTTGAGGAATCATATTCTCCATAAAATATGGTATTAAAAAGAGTATTCAAGCCTGAAAGCCCTTTCCATTTAAGAGACTAATGTCAGGATATTATCCGTCATAGAACTCTAGATCACAATGTGTTTTTTCTCTCTACTTCAGTGAAAAAATACAAGCTCTTAGTCATATGAGACAACACTGATTTCCTCAGAAAACATGGAACAAAGACCAGAGTTAAAAGGATGGATGGGAGTTAGAGGATTTCATTGAAAGAATAGACCTGAACTGCAGGAAATTGTGTTATTTGATATTTTACTCCAAAATTGAACTTAAATAACTAAGGAGTTGCCCAACTAAGGTGACTTCCAGTAAGTCCTCTGGGAAAACTGCCCTGAAAACTTTGTCAGAGCCCAGGTTTACACTGGATTGACTACTCTTGTGGCAGTGACACGGGGTTGCCTCTGGGTAAGACCTAGCAGGCAGATTGCTCCATGGCCAAGGAACCGTGTGTCCAGGTTCCCCTGGAAATCTACACAGTAAAACCAAAATATTTTGAATTTAAAAAGTAGCATTTCCTATATATCTCTAGCCAACAAATCCTGTTGCTTTGGTTCCTTAAGTTTAATTTCGTATCTTTAATCACTGAACAATATTTTTTCTCCAATTCTTTAGAAAGGCATGCTTCAATTATTTGCTTTTAAAAAACACAAATCCAAACAAATGTATTAAATTAAAATGAAAGAGAAGCAGCAGACTGCACAAAGCTGGCAGAATTGGAGAATAAAGGGGAGAGAGAGGTGAGTTTCTTTTCTTAGCCCTTTCTCACAGCTTAATCAACTCCTAACATTAGTTCACTAGAATATTAGTTCAAATGTCTCTACTCAGCCATAGACAGAGCTACTAAGAAACACTCATTCTGGTTATTTTATCCCCATTTTATTAAAAGAATTATTAAAATATATTTGTCATATCAATTCATTGCTGTGCCATCCCCTCTGCCCTGTTTTATATATGAGTATTAGTATTTTTGACTACATTAAACTGTAAGTACTTAAGTTTTTCAGCCTTCTTGAGCAGCTTCTTCAAACAATGACTTTAATAGGGTGGATCCCAAATGCTGATACAAATGTTATATGGTTGACAGATTAAGCCAAGAATAAATAAAACTAGTATGTTGTTGCAGCACGGATGCAGTCAGTGTTGTGTGAAATGAGGTGGTCCCTCTGTTCTGAATTGGTTTGGGAGACTGAGAAACACAGTCACACCTCTCTGAGCACAGTCAAGGCCTACTTGACACCAATATTTAGAAATACATAAATAAATCCCAATAAGACCAAGACTTCACTGAGAATTCAGGTTAATTGCCTGTTTACTAAGTATTTAAGGTCTACCCTTTTATCTTTACATAAATACCGTACGAAAGTGCTTGGATTAAAATGCAATGATAACATTGATGAAAGTGTCTCAAAGAAGTACACACTACAGTTGAAGACGTTTAAGACATTTCTGCCCCAATTTTGAGTTCTCTGATGCTTAAATTTGATAAAAGTGTGACCACAGACTGTTCAACACCAATGCCCACCTCACCTGTGTTTACCTCTGCTGAGACAACTAGGGCAGCCCATGGCACAATGGTACCAGAGGACAACTGCGGGTTCTTTGCTGCTGACAAACAACCACAACACGTGAGCAAAGAGATGAGATCTCATGACAGGGGTTCAGCAGTCAGACAATTTATTCTCCCTTCATGGAGTCCAATTTTCTCTCTTATTGTGCTAAATCAATGGCTCGTATTACAAAGCTTTATGCCATTTGCAGTGTCAGCTGGACTCCCTGTGCTTGTGCGGGAATTGGTTGCAATGGGATAAAATTTAAGTCTCTCCTTCAATTAATGGTTAAGCACAAAGAATAAAATCACTACAGGTATTAGCTCTTTAAATACAGACATTCTCCATCACTAATCAGCTTCTTTTTCCTTTTACTCATTACTAATATGGAGGTAGGGTCTCTGTATGTCACATCTGTCAAACAGTGAGGTTCCGACCTACTTTGCTGCTTTAATAAGGACAATATTCCATCTACAGAACACTGCAATAAAAGACTTTATTTAACCAGAAATTTTTGGAAGTCATAGTGACTGTCTTAAGTGAAAGGAAACATTTCTGATAAAGAAATGGATGGTTATTTTAAAAAAAGTCTCATCTTTGAGAAAATATTCTAAAAAGACATAATGGAAGTTAGAATAAATCACGATCTATGATAACTTTCTCAAATAATTATTTGCCTAAAACAGGTAGAAAAACAAAAAACTAGACACATACATGGACAGTTTTCTTGACAGATTCATAACCTTATGGTTCCCAAAACTTCTATGTTCAATAACATTTCATTAGTATACTCCAGAGTATTTATTGCTATGCATTATTAATACAGATATGTGCCTAGGAGATGTACAGTTTGCAATTATTTTTCCTTTCAAAACATAATAGCTTCACACTGGACTTGTTGCAGCTACAATATTTCATCTCAGAATGTTCCTTCAAACATTCTGTGACTGTGACAGAAATTTGTATTTGAACAGAAAAGCTGTCAGGAATGTGCTGTGGTGTCATCCATCACAGTTTTAATCCTGACCGTACTTAGATGTTAGTGGAGCTATCTGTCCAGCACACTAAACAAAGACTGAAATTACGCCTTCTGTTCTTAACACATTAAAGCTACAAAGTTAGACTGAATTCAACAGGCCTGTATTACACTCTATTAATTTCCTATTAGTTCTCAGCTATGCAAAAACCAGCCACATTGTCACTGCGGTTTAGACATGCAACCTTGATTTCAGCATCAAAAAATGGAGTCTGTCATTTCTCATAATTTTACAGAAGATTATACAAATGTAAATCCTTTTTCATCCTGTCATCCTTTTATGTCCTTAATGAGTTTGCTCACTAACAGTGCAGAATCTTAATTTCATATTCAGAAATATTAACAGTTACTATAACTTTAAGCTCCTGAAGTAGCTGCTCAATTAAAGAGTAATTTATACATTTACACTTAGTTTTGCACAAAGCAATGACATTTAGAGTTTTGTTTTTCTTTCTTTTCCCCTTTCTCCCATTTGCATTTTACATTCCCAAGGAAAAAAAGTTGCAGTTAAAGAACTGAACTAAAGACTCTAAAACAAAATCTTTAATCAGGAGCACATTATGTAGTATAATATGATTCCTTAGCTGTTAAAATCTAACATTTGTAAAAACAAATGGCACGCACTTGACAGGCAAATTACACATGGATTACCATTTGTTAAAATTTCATCACAGAAAATAGTTTAACTGTTGTGGATATGAGCCAAGATCAGCCTGACAAGTACTTTACATGAAAGATTAGCATATTCTCTTCCAGAGGTTTACACTTAATTTAGATGCATCGACTTTTTGCCACCATTGCTGACCTTTATGTCTAATCAAAGTCCCTTTGAATCCAAATCCCCAACCTTTTATCTCTCCTGACAGCTTTTAATTTGAAGGCTTGTAATAAAGTCTATTAAAATTCAAAATGTATCAGTATTTAAAGCTTGGTTCACTTGCTGGCTTTTCAGATATGGAACTTCAAATGGGCTGATTACAGAGACTCTAAACTTTCTATTTGAAGCTTTCCACCAGGCTAAAAAAGCCCTTTGGAGAGGGAAATCAATCTAGATTTTTAGTTAAAATGCACATAGATGACATATGTGGCATAACCATAAAAAGTGAGTATCTACAAGTAGCAGTTTACGTAAGATATTGGCTAAGTCAGGACTGCAGTTCCTCTGTGAGAGTCCTGTATCTCTGGTTAATTTTACACTGCCCTTTCATCCCAGGCAGTCAGAATTTCCATATAAGACAGTATAAGTTCAGTGTAATGGCCTCTGTGCAGTTTGTATTCTGCCAGCCCATGTGACACCAAAGCCAAGCAAGAAGCACCTCCGTAGCTAAATCTCCCTTGAAGGAAAACAAGGGCAATTTCCCTGGTCACCTGTAACTGACAGCTCACAGAATAATAAGGCAATCACCTTTTCCATCTTAATTAGCGTAATTATTTTTTTAAAAAGTATGGTTTTGGGGAGCAAAATGTAACAGAATCACCAAAATACGTAATTAAAAGGCATTTACTTTTTTCTCTTTTTCTTTTATAAAAAACCTACTGGTTCAAGTATGCCATTCCTTCAGTTGGAATTGTTCTATTCTCTCAGAGTAGCAAGTACAAATCCAAACATTATATATCTGATTATCACACATAATCCCACTGTTCCATCAGGCAGGAACTATCCTCAGAGAAAGAAGTTGTAGATGTGAGATGATGATTTAAAGAGCAGCCTAAAATAAGTTGATGTTACAAATTCTTTTAAAGAAGAAAGACGTATCAGAAGCCTAAAATAAAACATGAATACAGAGGAGATTTATATTTGCAGGGGTATAAGTTAGAGAATTATGAGAAAAAACCCTGTGTACTGCTGAACCCCTTAAAAAGCACATTAGGCCACAAGGCACCGAGACCCCTCCATGGTAAGATCTCCTTGATTTCTTTGTAGTTCAGGGAAAGGAATAAACATAGATTTTGGGGCGAGTGAAGTTAAAATCCAGCTGATGGTCAGTCACATGGGGCCAGAGGTGTTCCCTGGGTCTCTATATTGGAGTCTGTTCTGTTTAATATCTTTAATGATGATCTTGACAAGGGGATCTCAGTCAGTTTGCAGATGACACCAAGCTGGGCAGCAGTGTTGATCTGCTGGAGGGCAGGAAGGCTCTGCACAGGGATCTGGACAGGCTGGACTGCTGGAACAAGGCCATTGTGTGAGGTTCAATAAGACAAGGTCCTGCATTTGGGTCACAAATATTCCACGCAGTGCTCCAGGCTTGGAGCAGAGCGGCTGGAGAAGTTGCCTGGCAGAAAAGGACCTGGGAGTGCTGTTTGAGAGTGGCTGAGCAGAGGTCAGCCCGTGTCCAGGAAGGCCAATGGCACCTGGCCTGTGCCAGCAATAGTGTGGCAGAAGGACCAGGGCAGTGACCATCCCCCTGCACTGGGCACTGCTGAGGCCACCCTCAAATCCTGTATCCAGTTCTCAGCCCCTTATGACAAGAATGTCATTGAGGAGCTGGAGCAGGTCCAGAGAAGGGCAATGGAGCTGGGGAGGGGCCTGGAGCACAGGTGTGATGAGGAGCAGCTGAAGGAACTGTGGGTGTTTAGTCTGGAGAACAGGAGGCTCAAGAGTGACCTTGTTGATCTCTACAACTCCCTGACAGGAGGCTCTAGCCAGGTGGGAGGTGGTCTCTTCGCCCAAGTAATAAGCAACAGAAAAAAAAGGAAATTGCCTCAAGCTGTGCCAGGGAATGTTTAGGTTGGACATTAGAAAAAATTTCTTTACCCAAAGGGTTATCAAGACCGGGCATAGGCTGCCCAGGGCACAAACATATGATTTAAAACTCTTGGATATATTACAGCACTGTAGTTTGAAATACAATATTTCTTAACCACAGAGCACAATTGGATTTAAACCGTGGCTTTTTTTTTTTCAATTATACTGTAATTTAATACTCTATAGCTGTTTTTAGTCTATTCCAAAAACGCAAAACTTCTCACATCTAATTAACTTACTCTCTAATTCTAGCCCAGCAAATTATGTATCACCCTCATCTCATGTCAGTGAAATTCCAGATAACACAATGAAATTCTGAAATGAAGAATCTAGGACACTAGTTCCAAGGAGGCATTGAAGAACCCAGAAAGGTTATTTGTAAATTTACCCTAGGTACATATTTAGAAGAGGAAGGTTTGTGCTCATTTCTTAGTACTGATATCACTAGGAGGTTGCAGGTGCAAAAGTAACAAGGCTGCAGCAATAGACATTTGTTTTTATTTTATTTTCTCCTTTTGTTCATTTTACATGTTACTCTTTATGACTTCCTTGTTTCCAGAGGCTGATAACTAAAATAAACCGAACATCCTTCAGCTGCTTCCAAAATACTATCAGAAACTTTCTGAACAGGGCCTCCAGACAGATGTCACAGTGCCATTTTCTGGCACTCAATTGAAGCAAGTTCCCAATATCCTCAAATGCCACTCCATTTTCAGAACCAGATTAGCTCTTTGTTCCTGAAACAGCTTGTGTCACCCAAATAATTTAAGTACAAATATGTTTATATAAGTAATATACTTATTTCTTGAAAGTAGCTTTGTTTTGGCCTCATTAAGGACTTTTTTTATACCCATGGTTAATATGACATTAACCAAGAACCAAAACCAGAAACTATGACTGAAAAAAAACCAAACAGAAAAATGCACCAAAAAACCTCACAAAAACCTTAACAAAAAACCTCGATTCTGTAGGTCTGGAGTAAGTCTTCACAGGAGTTTAAGGAGGTGTTCAAACCAACACCAACATAAACTAAATATCTGTGGCTGCCAATTGGGTTTTACAAATTACTAGTCAGCCTATTTGAAGTGAATTTCCGACATTATTTGCAAGCATAAATGCAAAACTCTCGCTGCAATTCTGAAGACATAAAGAAGAAAAATGTGACAAGAAGACGAGAGGCAAGTTGGACATCATCATTTTAGGAATACATCATTCCTCTGACACGTTTCTCTGCTGTTTTATCACCGGTGTTTTTCTGTCAATGCTTGTGCATTAACTTTGCTTTGGAAGCCCTACTGCTGATTCTCGCTGTGATTTTAAATCAGCTTGTATAATATCTCTCTACAGAGATATGTGTGCAGAACATTTGCTGCCAGATTTGCCAAATGGTCTTTTATCAGCAAGCACTTTCTGTGTAAAGGAAAAGGAGCACCTCCAACCTCTGCTGCCTCAGACCGGGAGGGGGGAGGTTAAGAAGCAAAGCAGTTTTTGTTTTGTTTGTTTGCTTGTTTCCCCCCCCCTTGAATGTATTTCGTATGTATTTGTCACTTGATTTAGGAGACAGTTTATTTTCCAAAGTTAGAAGGCAGTTAATTGCTCATTAAAACTAGTTACACAGAATCAAGTTCTAAAGTTCTTCCCTATGAAGAGAATGAAGCAACTAGTATAACGATTTCAGGAATAAACTTTAGATCTTTGAGGGCAGAAGGGTGATGTGTCAGAAAACAAAGAATTTTAAGAGCAGCCTTTAAAATACAAAGTCTTTGGAGACCTCAGCTCCAGTTGTTATCACAGACAGACTGAATTTGTTTCCAGGCACTCATGTTAAAATTTCTTCTTTTCACTTTTCTCTGCAAAGTGAGAGGACAAACAAGCAAACAAAAAGCAATTGGAAGAATTTTCAGTTGTTTTTTGTTTGTTTGTTTTTAAATGTACTTTATATGGGAGTACATGACTTTTAATTAAGGGGTAAGTTAATTCTCATAACAGCTCCAGGTAGGAGAAACAGATATATCATTCCCACTTTGTGGATGAGGCACAATAAGCATCAGGTAAAGAAAACATCTGTTCAATTTAGATGTCGAATTTGAGAATATGGGACCACATTTTTTACATAGTAGTCTTCTCTGTTACAGCACTTTATACATTCAAAGCACAGCTTGCAATGCACTACAAGGTGTCAGTCCTTAGTGTTTCTATAAATCATAATTTGGTTGTTAAGTTATACAGCACCAAAATGAAGCACAGACACTGACCATCTGTGAAACCTTTTTTTTCTTGTGTGACTTAAAAGCTTTGTGGCACAGGCTGGGACATAATCACTTCTCCAGCAGAACACAGAACCCTTTCAAGAGGCTTCCTTTTCCTTACAATTGTCTGCATCATTCCTTCAGCAATGCCCATATTCTGAAACCAACAATTTGGGAGTTATAGAGAGGAGATACACCTGCCAGTGATTCCCATCAGAGTATCCATGCTCTACCTCCAAAGGAAAAAGGAAGAGACATCTCAAACTACATTGCTGTCATTGTTTTGATATGGAAGGTTCTCTAAAGTATGCCAGAAATAACAAGTTCATAAAAATTACATTAAGTGAATTCTATGATCCTGAAAGTACCACTGCAAATTTCCAGTATGCTTCAGAAAAAAAAAAAAAAA